>JACYXH010000069.1:1292500-1350000 GCA_026745465.1 Lota lota | reverse complement strand
TGGTGTTGCTGACCATATACATCCCTTTATGATACATGCTGATTGGTGGACACTTTCATACAAATTCTACAATGCCATGATGGTTTATTTTTTGTTGCATAGGTGACCCCGGTGGGAATAGAACCCCTAACCCTGGCAGTCTTTACCAGAGTTTCTAATGGCACCATCCAGAAGGATAAAACATAAAAAGCATCACCTCATGCTAGTTCCACAAAAATAGTGAATTCAGTGACTGTCCAATAGCCTGCACAGGCTCCATATATTGATATCACAACGAGTTCTGCAGGTCTGTGTGTACTAGAACCCTAAGGAATGTTATCAGCCTCTGGTTGAATCCGTGTCTCGGAAATATAGTTTTTCAGAATAGTTTTTGTCAAGATAGGTGTCAATAGAGTGGCCCTGGGATGTATAGCACCACTATTTTATCACCAATCTATTATCTAATATTATATATTATTACGTTTTCACAGAAACACTTTTCGTCCACAAAATCTCCTATTCGTACCGACGATTTGTTTTCCATGTCAAATGACAATATTATTTCTCAGTTTAAAGGTCTGGTGTTTGTAGCACCCTCTTCTGGCTTATCTTAACGTATACAATCTCCAAAGGGCTATTTTGGTGAGTTGATGTAAAGCCTGCTGTTAGCAGCAAACTCATACCTCGACCAATTCTGCGTTTCCTCTTTCTTTAAAGCCTATTTATATATCTCTCTTTATTAGTTGTCCAATGTGGCAAATTATGGTATATCATTTTGCTTTGTGTAAACATAACATTAAATATATTTACTATTGAGTATATATGAGTTTCGCACATTGAAGCAATTATCAAAGGACATGTCTGACAACAACTCATTCGTCACATTCCCTTGGTTATAGTGCCCCCATGTGGTTAATTGATGGCAGTGGTTGTGGTAGTGCTGCCAAGCGTGTATTTTAGCCGATTTCTCGATGACACCATGATAGGCCTATCACAATCGAGAGCACGGTCATATATACAAATTCATATGCAATGCATGTATACTGTCAATAATCTCCAATTAGAGTGACCTTACGTCATCAAGTGAGACAGCGAGACATTGGCCCATACTTTAGCTTTCGTCTGACATCTTGTGTGGTGTTGAGGTTACTGCAGTCATTTTTTTTAATAAACGTAACAGTAATTGTCTGTGGGCACCTTAACGAGAAAAAGGTTCAGTGAGAAATAATAGTTTAGATAGGCTTTATAAAAAAACAATCCAAACAATTTCAATAAAAAATAAACAGTACATTTAAAAACAAATGCTGTTTTCAAGGTCAGCAGTAATCAGTGTTGGTTGGAAAGACGGAACAACAGTACGTTTTTTACACAATAAATCGGTGTATTATATTTATTGCTATACTTCTTTCACGTGCATTGGTGCATCATGACATTTGTAGCTCTATTTTCATATGGCCAGATTTAATGAAAATATTTTCTCCCGCCGATAGGCTGCAAGGACACGTAGCATGTGTTCGCTGAACCTAAATGTATGTAGGTGGCAATAAAAGCCACTATTAAATACCCAACCGTTAAAGAGCTGAGCCCTGAGGCTTGGTTCCGACTTGAGGGATTGAACAGCAAATTCCAGTTAATGATGACTTGACAAATGTAAAGTTGAAGATGTTGGTATATTTGATTAATGTGGTAGGCATTGTACTCTGCGAGCGTCAATACCCTAAGTCCAGATAGAAATAATGGCATTTCATATAGTTATTAATGACAAGCATAATTGTTGAATCAGTTTTGTCATTAACATCATGAGCAATAGATATCTACTCTAATAGCGTTGTCTTTTCCTGTGCATGGCATTATTGAATATAACTCATAATTATTGTGACGAACTATACCCATCTTTACTCTGCTGGACTTTTCCAAAGGGCCCAGTGAGCCTATATTAAATAAGCATGGAGCGATGTTTATGTTGTCCAATGTATTGCTGGGTAAGCTGATTCACTTATTTTGCTGTGATTTGCATACACTAAAGGGTTCTCTGTTTTTAACTTTTGTTTGGCATAAAATACCAGTGCAAATAATACTAGTATTATATTATTTAGAAAGAAAGAATATGAAATCAAATGTCCTCTCACTCTTTCTCACATTTGAAATTAACATCAAAGGTCAGTGTCTCCACAATGGATGTAATCACTTTATCAAGACCACAACACCATTGCCATGCTGGCCCCAGGATATATAAATGGGGGTTACAAGGGCATCCACTGGATCATAACATTGATGCTCCCCCCAAAGACATGCACAACTTGGTCAACTAATAAGTGGATTTTGGCTGGAACCTATTCCATAATCGTCTGCTCTATTATGTAGAACATCAGTATTAGAGTACAACAAACCAGAAGATTATGAATATGGTTTGTCGATAATCGATTATGAGACACAATATTCACGGTGTGTATGTGATTAGTTGTCCCCGTGTGTGATGTTTAATCTAAAAGGAGCTGGAGCTTAACCCTCTGGCACCAAGGTTAGGGAGGGTGCTTGTATAAGAAGTCTTCCTCTTGTAAGAAATGCAAGCTCATTGCGATAATGGGTTTTAATTTTCCTAATGCTTCCCCTTGCCAAAATCCTTACTCCGCAGGGGGTCTTTAATGTTGTTGGTAAACACAAATAAGATGTTGGAGAGGGGACACAGTCAACCTGGAACAAGTTCTGTGTCATTATTAATCTAGAACTATGTCATCAAACAAGTACTGTCATTATCAATCTAGAACTATGTCATCAAACAATTACCATGTCATTGTCAATCTAGTAATATGTCATTATCAAACAAGCTATATGTTATTATGTAAATAGTTTGTTATCATCAATTTAGTACTATGATATTATCAATACAGTACTGTTATTGTCAAAGTATTTTGTCATTATCAAACAAGTTATAGTTCATTATCAAAATACTAATTCATTGTCAATCTATTACTATGCAATTATCAATTTACTATGTCCTTGTACCAGTACCATGATATTACTAATCACTATGTTGTTATCAATATAGTACTTTAATCAATCTAGTTATATGGTATTTCCCCTCTACTATGTTATTTTCATAGTTCTATCTTATTATCAAAGTACTATGTCAATACCAATATGTTACTATTTTAGTATTAAACTAGTACTATGCCATTATCAATATAGTACTTTAATCAACCTAGTACTATGGTAGTTTCCATCTACTATGTCTTCTTCATAGTACCATTTACTATCAAAGTAACATGCCAATACTAACATGGTACTATGTTATTATCAAACTAGTACTATGTCATTGTCAAAATAGTTATATGTCATTATCAAATGTCTTAGGAGAAGAAAGTAAAAGGTGCTAGGAACTGTCTGCTGTGAATGCGTTGCCATTCTGTTCCTATCTCTTCCATTCAAGTGGTTTGCCTAATCAGTGCCCACACTCAGACATTTGCACACACAAAGAATTTCAGGTCTCTCTCTCTCCGCTGTAAAACTTTACAACGATCCTGGGGCCCCGTTGTCATGGTTACGATTATACGAGTTTGACCAGAGAGAGTTGAGCTCTTCGCCATTTGGAAGCCTGATTGATAATGAGCAAATCTCCTCCTGTTAGTGATTTAGGGAGAGTGACCAAGAGACAGGGAGGTAGGGAGAGAGACAGACAGAGGGAGAGAGAGAAAGAGAGAGAGAGAAAGAGAGAGAGAGAGACATAGAGAGACAGAGAGAGAGAAAGAGAGAGTGCAATAGAGATAAATGGTAGAAAGAGTGGGGTGAGAGAGAGAGAGAGAGAGAGAGAGAGAGAGTACAATTATAGACAGACAGACAGACATACATACAGACAGACAGCTGGCAGGCAGGCAGACAGACAAACAAACAAACAAACTTACTATATAAGATGTTAATCAATCAAGGAAATGATCTTGTCCATCCATCTATTATATCCTGCCATCTCACACACACACACCCCCTACACACACACACACACACACACACACACACACACACACACACACACAATGACTGTATTTCTGCCAACTGTCTATCTGTCAATCTTTAATTGTATTCCATTAATTTTAAATGTATTCATTTAAAATGATAACGTAAACATTTTGATTTGAGCTTGTGATTTAAACGCACATACAGGTGGATAGATAGACAGACAAACTAGCACAAACATAGCAGTGACATTCTAAGGGGCCTTTATGGCTGGCCAGCACACATGGATGTCATTTCAACAGCCTGTCTTCCACTAAAACCCTTAAATGGCTTTAACAGCGGGTCCGAGCTAGACCAGACACAAACTAAACAGGCGCATGAATGTGATTGCACATGTCAAACGGCACACAGGAGTATTTCTGAATACACACAAGCAACAAGCAGAGCTCGAGGGGAATGTATAACGACGGGGATTACAACTCCACCAATTGAATTATACAATGGGAGACATGTAAGGGACTGAATTGTTTTATGTCCGCTGTGCTTATACCTTCTGTCAAACTCAAACGTTGATGAAGACGTGGTTAAAATATGGTAAGTTAAAGTAATACCTTTGCTTTTCAGATAACTTTTTTTGTACGTTTACTCTGTTTAAGTCTGACCTTAAATAGGAGAATTTCATGTTGATTTATTTATTTAAATATGAACTTGTAAGTGAGTTGTTTAATTTTAAATGAAGTACTTTGATAAACTTGTAAGTTGAAAGTGATTGTAGTCCAATAAATTGCTACTATGCATTATACTATTAAGAAGACATTGCAAGGCAGTGACCTCAAATACAACACATTCAAGTTATATAGTGAAGAGCACATGTGAGCACATTTAAACGATAATTAGCAACGGCTTTACCTAAATTCAATGTAGGATAAAACTAAATAAACTATGATTTCCCAGACTCGTTCTATAATAAAATAAAATAATCATATAAATAAATAACAGAGGACGATAAATACAATATAATAAAATCAAAGCCTGTATGTTTCAATTATTCAGTAATTATTTTAACAAAATTCCAATTAATTTTGTTTTTCAAGTGTAAAACCCTGAAGTAAGCCTATTATAAGAACGTCATATGATTTTCGCATAAAAAAATGTTTTAAAAGATATGCATTCATTACAACAGTGACCTCTGGAGGCAGATACGATACATCCCTTCTTCATTGGCATCCAAAATGTACAGTAGCCAATACAACGATACGAACCATATTTAATTGACTTTTGGCCCACTTGTTTATTTTGGTATGTGGCTATCCTGTTGCAATGCATTTCCATGCATTTACCTAAGCCTGACTTTTGATTATTTACGTAATACCAGAGATGGAGTCACCCTTTAAACAAAGTTCATTACAAACATCTTTCATGATTTGACTCAAATGGAACAGCTCATGTTTAGGTAGAAAAAATGGCTTGTATAGAATTATATAAATAATCAATTTAACCACCAAACATTAGAACAGGATATTGAATGAATTTGACAATTTTGTGAAAAATATTCCTTTAACAATTTGTAAAAGTCTATGACATTTGTTTATTTATGTGTTTATATAATTATATGTGTATCATTATGAATATTCTATTTTTATATATTTTTTAATGAGTTGGCTATTAAGATTTCGGTGTGTGTGTGTCATTGTGTGAGTGCGTGCGCGCTTGTGCGTGTGTGTGCGCGCGCGTGTGTGTGTGTGCATGTGTGCGTGTGGTTATATCTAGCAAATCTGTACTTGTTTCTGTTATAAAACCAATAGTTACAACAATAGTTAAAACAATTGTATAAAATCTGACAGGTTTATGTGGCTGTTTATTACGCCTAATAGTAACTTCTATTTGTTTTCACAACTATCTATGATATTGTTATTGTGTTCATCTTATAATGTTCGCAACCTACATCATTTGCCATAGGCTCTCATAAACAAATGTAATATTTGACGTCGCAAGATAAGGCTATATTTAGACGCCTTTTTAGAAGAGGTTGTAGGACTATTATTTAGCCTTCAAATTATTTGGTCATAAAATAACAAAACGCATTTACTTAAAATAAAGTAACCCAATATTTAAGTTGCCTATACTTAAATTATACCTATGATTCACAGAATACATGTTGTGAAAACACAATTACAGATAACTGCATTATTTTGGAAACACAATTACAGATGGTAGCCTAGCTGCAATTCTGCTACCAAACGTCCATATGATCACATGAAGAATAAACTGACCATAATAATTTAAAATAATGATGTAGATACCCTCAGAAAATAGCTGCACGTTTACTGTGCATGCCTACGTAAATAAACAACAATTCATTGTCATGAAGGTGCAGTTTTTTTAACAGTTGCTGAGACCTGGCCGAAGTAGCATATCTCTTCTGCACTATACAGTGACGTAGGACTATATATAATTTATAGTATAGATAGGTCGGATGAGCACATAATCCTGGGAGGAAATTCCATAGCGAGCTTCTTCGTTGACCTGCGACTTAATTGGATGCAGAGATGGAATTTACAGCAGTTTTCAGACTTTCCGATGAGCTCTTTTTTTTCTGGGTCTACTGTCGTTCTGAGGAGGCAGAAGAAGATGGATATCGTGTTTATAGGTACTTTTCGGCACATGTTTACATTTCCAACTGATGAAATAAAGAATGCGCTCATCGAACGTTTGATTCAAATTCTGCATTCTAAATTGTATTATGAATTAAACGGAAAGATGAAAGAAAGACAGATGTATATAGAAGACAAGCGTACTCAAATAGGCCTAAATACAAATAAAGAGTCTAGGAAAGAATGAAAAACTGAACCAAAAACTGGATCAAACCACAACTCGAGAGGCGGGAGCTGCCCGTGAACCACAGACTGCAATTGGCAGCTAAGCAGGAAGCAGCTCGCTCCCCACTGCTTTCTTTCTTCCAATTATGGAACACAGTGTCCATTCTCTTCGACTTTGGTCAAAATATTCCCTCCTCCTAGTAAATATGTCCTCTTGCCAATATCAACAAATACAAAACGTAGGCCGATACCTACGCACAAAGAGTTAGTTTTCACGACGTCCAATTTAATGGACTATTTTGGACATCAACAGAATCACAAACTCCAATATACAATTCATTGCAGTCGTGGAGTGACAACCCTCTGCACCGCCGAATAACGCAATACAACTCCAACAACTGCTTTGATCTGTAATTTGGTGTGCACACGAGAATGATGCGCATACACGCATCTTCGGCATCTTGTCTCGCCCCGTTTCGCCTGGTTGTCATTTCGTTTTACCAATGAAAGAATCCAAAATCCATCGTCCATTGAAAACCGATTGGAGCGACCGTTCGTTAGCAAAACGTATCACCGCAGGATACTGAAACGCAGGTGCCTCATTCATGGCTGAACGATCTTCCAACGACGAAGACTCGTCCTTCTCGTGCGTTATCCTGGATTCGAACCCCATCACGGACCAACACCGGCGCCTCCTCTTCTTGATCCAATCGGACTCGTACCTGTAGGAAGTCACTTGGTCATGGCAAGTGGTGCAGCCAATACATCGCTGCCAATTCTGGGATAATTTCCCCAACATTATTCCGGTTTAAATGTTCATCAGTCGGGTCGTGTCGACTCGTCCTCACAACCAGCGTATCCCGACAACCAAACAAGGAATTGCTTTGAAAGTGATCACGGCGTTAAAGTCGCTCCCATTAACACACTTGGTGCAAGCGGTGATGCTAACAAGTATGGATATATTTTACGCACTGACAGCTCTGGTGCCAGGACAAGCATCACCCGCAGCCCGCAGACGTTGCACATACCTCAGCCCCAGCAATCGAATACCTCCTTTGCAGACACCTCACAACATCACCAGCATACATAGGACCCGGGGTTCTCCCCCCGACAGCACGAGACTGGTCAATTAGTTCCTTTAGACTCCATTGACGCATGCAAAAACCAAAGCGTTTTGTTTTACAGCGAGGACGAGATTGACGATGAGGGCAGAGGGAGGCTGTTAATTCTTGACGACAGCAGGATCGAAGAATTTGTAGACGACACAGGTGACGGAGAATGTCCCTCGTCGTTTTCCCATCAAATCAGTCGACGTGAGACTGGCTTTACCGGCGAAACATTACCGGCGGGCGTCATGCAGAGCAAAGCAGAGGCAAGCGGACCAACCGTTCACGGAGAGGACAGCCTAATGGATAAATTACTGAGTCATAATTTAGGTGGATAAAAGAGAAGTGGCAGTGGAAGCAAGAGAGACGACACATGGGGACAGAGCTCTTGAGGAAGAATATTATTAACAGGATTGCACGTTTAATTAACAAGTTTGAAAGAAAGAAAACAGCGGGGATTAGTAAATTAGGTGGTGATAGGCTGACCACGACACAAACAAATACGAAATAATTGTCAAGGAATTAGTTGGCGACCGTGGAGTCCAAATGATGAAGCGTCTTACAAGAGACAAGGTGACTCTCTTTTCCTTTCTCCCACGTTCTACTTTTCTTTTTTTTGTACGCAGGGTTGTTACAAATGGAAGCTCCATGGTAGCGCCAAGACAAAGAAAGTCGCTTTGTCCCTCTGAAATTAATTTATTGCGCCTAGTCAAAGTGCCCTCCACCTTGGCTGAATAGCACTTTTCCTATGTCTGGGTATTTTCATTTTTTTCTGGTGCCTCACGGCCAGGCAGCGGAAGAGACTTTGCTCGGGGGACGGAAGAAAATACGTGCAGTGTAGGCGTGCCATTAATGGTGGGTCTGGGGCTGTGAGGCCTGCTTTGTTGCTGCACGTCTGGCTTCAGTACCTCATAAAAGTGCAAGGCCAAGCCGTCACCAGTCCGTCATCGTTGGCATGTACCAACTCAAAGCACGAATGTGTCTGCCTTTCTTCACTTATGTTAGCCATATGCAATCTTATTTTGTTGCCTAGTTTTTATTACAATCCATCAAACGTGTCAATTTATTGTGTGCTTCAGACACGACAGTGGCAGCTATGGAACTAATTTAAAAAATGCAACTAAACACACATGGAACATCCCAACACATATGACCCACTTCATGATCATGAGCTCAATACAACGTATTCTTAATAATATAATAGGCTACATATTACACATGGACTACTACATATTTACACATCTACATTTTTGTAACCAGTATGTTTGTGCCTATCGTTATCTGTTCATATTGATATGCATTGTTCTTTGCTATAGGCTACAAGAAGCCACCTGGTCTGACTGAGGAAAACTGCATAACGATTGGCTGGCTGTCTGCTAAAGCTGATAGAAAGAAACGCAGCACTTACACTATGTGCCGAACTCTGGAGCTCGAGAAGGAGTTCCTGTACAACATGTATTTAACGACACAGCGCTGGCCAGAGATCAGCCAAAACCTTGACCTAACAGACAGGCAGGTCAAAATCTTGTTCCAGAATCGCAGAATGAAGAAGAAGAAGCAACACCGAAGTTCCAGGGCGACTGTGAATAACGATAACAGTGGAACCTGGTTATAAGGTCATAGAGGACTGACCCTCACATGACTGACTGACAAATTAATTTAAATGTGTTCTGTTTTAGGGGCACAGCTAGAAATATTTGTGGCTGCACGCATATAGTCCATTCACACACACACACACACACACACACACACACACACACACACACACACACACACACACACACACACACACACACACAAATACTTAGTAGAAGGAAATCCCATCTATATTTTACTTTAAATCCTGTGGGAGCTTGAATTCCAAGCCGTTGCATTAGGTTTTTAGCTTGTCACGTTGATGCCCACTTTGAAATAACGCACAATTTGGCACCTTTTTGCTTATCTAGTTATGCTCTACACCTATTGTACGGTCAGCACTTTAAAAAAAGTAGATTATTGCGTTTTTAGATCTCAAGTGAACTCAGGGGGGAGTCTTTTGGATTCCACTGCGTTACATTAGACAGAAAATAGTATTCCCCTGGTGACCAAGCACTTGTGTTACATATACTTCGTTCTTGTTGTATTGGAATAGCATTATTTTGTACGTATTTAATTTGCATCCAACATGTGGGACAAATTCGATGGATAGGCTATACATGTATAGACCTTTATAATGTTAAGACACATTCAATTCGTCTTTCCACTTTAATTATTAAAATCATCCAACGTTTTATTCCCCGAAGGAATGTTTTAATAAAGGAACGCCCATTCAAAGGTGGCAGAGTGTTTACTTATTGCACACACTACTTTGCTAACTAACACTTGCTAAAACTAACTTATGCACAATACTATCCAACTATTCATTAAAAATGTAAAGTAGGACACTGATATTCCGTGCGCTAAATGAGGTTCACCAGATATTAAACTTTCATATTCAGATCAAGAGGCCACACTCACAACATGTTCAATAATGAGAGTCTTGATTAGTGAGAGACTCATTGACGTCTATCTTCACCTACTATTCATGCCCATTTTTTTTTTTTATTGAACCAACTTGAGGGTCAAGATTGCATTGACAAAGTAATTTGTTTGATCTAACTGTGGTGCTATATTCCTCACGGAGGAACAGTAGAATTAGCATTGAAATTGCTGTATTAAAAAATATAGCAGAGGTACCATTCTAAGATTACAAGTGTGTAATAGGCTTAAAGACGGATTCAACCCGATCTATCGTGATATAAAGGCAGTATCTATGTAAAGGCATATTATACATTTGTTATTATTATTATTATTATTATTATTATTATCATCATCATCATCATCATCATTATTATTATTATTATTATTATTATTATTATTATTATTATTATATTAAATGTTGTAGTAATACATGTATTATAAACTAATTTATACCTTACCTATACACTATTTTAACAAGGACACTTAATTATTCATTTGATCAATCAGCCTATTTGCTTACTAGCCTACTACCCTATACATTTATTTAAAGGAAATAAATAAATACTTTATTCACAGTTGTAATTGTGTTACTTTTATGTGAAATGCTTGGTTTGACTCAGCTTTAAGTTTTTGTTTGTGAGTGTATTGTGAGAAAGCCTACTCCTTCTGACTTCTAGACCCAAATTCCATGGACATCCTGAAGACGCGTGAAGTTGAAAAGCCAAGGTGCAGATGACTCACGAGACATCCGCTTTCTGTGTCTCCTTGTGTGCGAGCGAGAGAAATAAAAACACTCTTCGGTCCACAGCCACACACACCAACGCCCATAAACATTTTCACACATTTTATCTCTTGGTGTCTGCTTTTTGTAATTGTTCATCTGATGAAGTCAAAATGCACACTCATTTATACACTGGAATTATTCATAAGATGTAGATCAATTATTGAGAATGCACAAAAGGTGCTAGAGTTTCATTGTTTGGGAAAGTACATTTATTTCCAGATATTGATTTGATATGTGGGTGAGTGTAAGTGTGGACAAGAGTGTGTTTTATGAATTATTATCCATTAATAATCATGGCAATATCAAATTTTTTCTCTAATAGCCTATTGGATTGGCTTGCCATTTTTTACCCTTATGACCAAATAACTCTATCGTTATATTATACAGACGACCCCGCATGTGCTACGATTTGATCCAGCCATCCGTTTGCACTCAGCCACTGTTTCATCTTTAGGCTGTGCTCAGCACGTTGGATTAAGTGTATTGGTTTGTTGCATGAGAAGTGGTCTGCTGTAGATGCTGCAGGGTTCACATGTGAATGTTTGATCAGGAACACATGGCTGAACTTCCTCTGCGCTTCTGAGGCCTCCAGCTGCTGCCCGTTTGTTTGGAGCGGAGACTCAGGGAAGCTAGGAGGACACATTAGAGTTATTTGGAAAATAATGAGTGGAAATGGTACCTACTACAGGTTATGAGAAAAAAAATAAGATTAAAAGCGGTCCTTTGGCTAGAACATCGACGGGGGAGGGGAGAAGCTAAGAAACCAGGTCAAATAAGTAGTTTAGTGGTACGGCTATTGGGTAGAGAAAATACAATTGGGTCATGGTATAATATCTGCATATTTCTTGGTTCCCACGCTGATGGGTCGGAGGCGCCATGTGAAAGTCTGTTTAACGTCACGTGGTCTCGTCTTTCGTGTGCTATAGCCTTGTAGTCTTTTATATCTATGTAGACGCAATTATATATTGATGTATATATGTATATGTGACTTTTTGCAAGTATTTGTGTCTTTGTATTTCCATGTGTTGTTATCTCGGCTCTCTCGTCCTGTCGCCTCTCTCGTGCTCGCATCATGTTTTGTCAGCAGAGAGCAATTGATAAACTGCTCTATTTGATGCTAGAGGAAGTAAGCATGTAAAGTGCGGATGTTCATGGGATATATATTGCTATATGGTGTGGTTTTATGGCTACCTTATTGCCCCACTATTGGTGGACAACAAAAGACCCCGAAAAGGAATGTTGGCACTTCCTGAGATGTCTGTTGTCTCGGGCCACCAATCGTTTTTACTTTGGCCCCGTTATAACGTCGCCTGTGGACAAAATTGCTCATAGCCGGGATTCAGCTTGGGTACTATAACGTGACAATCTTGTTATATTTATGATGAAATACATAATTAGTTTATGGTATATGTTACTCTTTACTTCATATTACCTTATTTAAATGTTATCCACGTGCAACGCGAGTGATATGTCTCCGTGTTGGCTTCGTTGACCAAAGGCCAACACATTTGATACGGATTTTGTTTCGTTTTGTGAAATGTCTCACTACAAAATAAATCGAGACCCAGACCTTTGCCGAATTAGGAGAATCACGTTCAAGTGGCAGACAGGCTGGCAGACAGGCTCGCCACACAATTAACTGGTGTCTGCTTCTCTGAAGTATGAGCATCACGTGGTGAAAATTGGACGATGGACATAAGGCAAGAAACGAGATAGGGGTAAGACAAGGAGGAGTCTAAGACAAGGCAAGGTACATGCTTATTATGGGCTAGTGGTGGTTTAATTGTGAACCGCAAATGCAACCGTCAGTGAAGGAATCTGACGTATGACGTCGATGTCCATTTGGAGAACCATCAACGGATCCCTAAACACCGACCTACTGTAACGTGTACAGTACTGACTAGACTAACGGCAAACTATACCATGGACGCTGATTTGTGATATAGGTCGTTTCAAGTTGTTCAAAGGAACTTATTAATTCACAGGCACGTGAAACTGTCTGCATCACTACAGCGTTAAAGAAAACGGGGTGTGAGCGTGAAAAGTGGGACCCCCAAAAAGGAAAGATCAACGCATCCAGTAATCTCTTTTATACGTAAAAAAAGATGTATTCCTTTAGGCCCTATGTAATGTTTTCTTACAGTTTAGCACATGCCTGCTTTTGCTGTGTAGGCTGTAACCTACGGCTTAAACCTGCTTAGAACGGCGTGTTGTGATGTGATGGTAGTCGTGATGTAGGGTAGGCCTACAAATAGTTATTCAAGCCACATAATTATGACACCCAGCCTATTGTGTATACTATAGCTTGTAGCGACTCTAATTGGATCCCAGTCTAATTGTTACTTACTAACCACTCAATGTACTGCTAGATGCCATGTGCAACTTGCGCGTAATTGATTGGATGTGTGGAATTAAATTAGGATAAAGTTCCTCTTGATGTTTTTCACTATCAATTACATATGTGTAAGTACTCACTGCATAAACACTTGATGTTGTTTGTGTGGGTGTAGCCTACCTCAGACAGAGAGACGTGGGCAGACAGAGTAATAGGGAGGGTAGGAAGAGATGGGTATGTGGCCTTCCTAGCCCTGTCTCGAATACACATGGGGTATGATGAACGCTGTTTGAGCACGTCACTCGTTCATTTTCAAACATAATACGTTTCATGAAGTACAGCATGCCACCATGACGCTATAAATCTCTCCCCCAACACACACACACACACACACACACACACACACACACACACACACACACACACACACACACACACACACACACATACACACATACACGCACGCACACACACCCCTCTCTCAGACGCTCTATTCCTCTCTCAGATATATACAGGTCCTGTTTTTATAACGCATGTGTCAGCGGCGGAAGGTTTTCGTATAATTTGCAGTCCCTTTAATAGCACATTAACATTTACCGGCCACAGGGCCCGCTATGTCTTTTTTCTTATGTCAACTTTGGCGCCTGCACAGAAGTGTCTCGCTTCCCGGTTCTCAGGCAGATTTGTAAAAAGAAATAATAATAATAATAGTGAGTGATTCTTTTTTTACCAACACGCATACTATTTTATCCCTGTTGGTAAAATCAAGTGTTATTTATGGAAATTAACAAGACATCTGGAAATAGTAGACTATAGTAGGACTACAATGAGCATTGGTATTATTTCAGCATTGGACAAGAGGGATTGTTCAGATGCATGCCACCCAGCTTTTCAGTTTGGTTTAAAAACTCAGGTTTGCATTACATTGAGTTAATTGAGTTCTCAATGTTTAATATGGGGAGTCAGCTGCTCAAGAGTAATCTTAATAATTAACTAATTGATTCAGTAATATTTAACGATTCATATACTTACGGATGAAAAAAGGCTACTGACACACAAAGTACAACAAGATACCGAAAAAAGATATTTTAAGTTAAAACGTAAGCTTTGTTTTGATTATATGACAATTCATGGGTGTATTCAATGTACAATACAAGACAAAATCACCACATTCCTTTCATCCTAACATACATCTGTGCTATCGTCTAACTCATATGCGATCAACTCATTTATTTTCATTTTCAAAATGAGAACATAGGCCTAGAATAGCTCAACATTTTATACAAACTATAGTCCACAATACTACAAATGGGTTTTTACAAAAATCTGAACCTGAAAGTCCGACTCACTTACTTGTGGCTTTCATTTAAAGGCAGACCATTCTGCATTTAATTCCCTTTGCTTTGACTAATACAGCTTTATAATTTCACACGGCACTAAAATACTTTGTAGACCTAGATAACTAAATACGGTGTAAAGCATTTGATGAAGTTCATTTAAGTTTTCCAAATATTCAACTGCATTATTTTGTGTCTTTAGAGTATAACACATATATATGCATGTTAGAGTTCATAACATTGCGTCCTTTACAATGAAACAGTAAGAATGAGTTAGACTGCATATAGGCCTACGCCTGGTTTGATGACAAGTTAGGCTACAAAAGAGAAACAATACATGCAATATAAATAATGAATTACACAACAAAAATATACACACACATATATGTATACGTGTCCCTACACGTGACTATACCCTCAGGTTTGTTTAGATATCATTGCAACGTGCGATGGCTACGCACGAAGTATACAAACCATATGTCAAGCAATACGTTTTCCAAATTAAGGTTCCAAACGTTGAATATAGTTGACTCAGTAGAAATCATTATCTTCATGATTAACATACGTTGTTAAATTGGAAAAAAACATCCTCGATAGTGATAGTAAATGTGTGTGTGTGTGTGTGTGTGTGTGTGTGTGTGTGTGTTTTTTGTGTGCGTGGGGGGGCTAAGCACAGGAAGAGAACGAAGGGCGAGCCATGACTCGAGCTATGTAGGAAATTAAGGCGGGTTTACTGCGGTGAGTAGATAATGTTTTCAATCGTTTACTGCTGGAATGCTACCAACTTTACCACTGGATTGATTCGTGCAACATCTACAGGGTGGAGTCCTCAAAAACCATTACTGCAAGATTGCAACCATTGCTGCTGTCTACGGAAGATATGTTGTTCAAGAATGATTCGAATATCTGTGTAAAATACAGTTTGATTACTTCCCAATTTGGGGTAGGACCCTAATATGTATATCATCATGTTTAATCGCCTCCTAAAAAGCAACTGTGCCATAAGTCTGGACGGGTTTCCATCGTTGATTATAAATGCAATGTAATGTTTTGAGCTTCTGTGTTTGTAGCATCTTTTCACACAGCTTGTAGCAACGTTGTACAACCTTTCAATAATCGAATACAAATAATACAGAGCATAACATTATAATAACAATCAACAATAACTTCAAATAAGACATGGTGATCTATAGCCTTTTATAGAAGAATACCTTTCTCAAAATACTAGTTCGTTGGCCTAAGAAATGCTACGAAGCCATGTTTGAAGGCCACGTTTGTTTCAACCAAAAAACAGCGTTGCCTTAACATAACGCTTAATCAACATACATTGAATTCCACGTGTCAACAACAGCATTCAATTTGCCATTTCTGACGTCACTCTATATATTCAAAAAATAATAGAATATACCTGATTTCACCAGATTGTTGTTCAAATGTAGTAAATTGTTGTATGTCTATGGTATCTTTGAACACATGTTGCCGATTGCACCAATCTGTAGAAGGTCATTTGCGCATTGAATCATTGTGTGATACATAAACAAATAAAGAATAAAGATTGAACTGTTATTGATGTCAGGTCTTTTGAAGCTATGTAAAATAACCCATGGCTCATAGTTCATAGCCCAAATAACAGAAAATGTATTATCAGGTATCTCTTCAAACGAAGAAGACATTTGAAGGCACTACTTGGTAACATTTGTTCAGGTGGTAATGTCTAGACTTGCACATCAAATATACTTTAGGAAAGGTTTAAATAAGTATTACCATATCCATTTAGATTTTCGGTTAAATAGGGTCGTCTTGTGTTGAGTGGCAAGAAGTGTTCTGCTTCGTGTATCTACATACTTAAACGGCATGTAAGCCTACACACACACACACACACACACACACACACACACACACACACACACACACACACACACACACACACACACACTGTGCGCTGTTTCAGAAAAAAAACGAAGAAACGACGTACCCTGTAATGTTAAAGAACAAAAACGGACGGAGAGGGGGTATTCCTATATATTCACCATATCTATCCACACTTTGTTTACTTTTGGCGTCTGACTACCAATTGAGAGTGCATATTTCGAAGCGGAGGAAGAATGCAACAACCTGGCCTCGCCTCAATTTCGTTTACGGTCCGCACTGCTACAGGCCATATATCAGCCCTATAAAATCACAGCAACCTGATGTAGTACTTTATTATGGTATTAAACGGTCCCAAAAAGTAGTTCAAATAGTTTTAACCATAAAGACAAGGGGCATAGTCTCGTAGGGTTAGATTTTAATAGCGCTCGTTAACAAAATGACCGTTAATCTGCCAATAAAACCTGTTGGGCGTCTATCCAAGGCGTTCTGGTGCACATAAACTCATCACTTAAAATATGCATATAGTAGCCCTAAATAAATGCTTGGCCCACATATTTTGAAGTATTGTATTCCGTAATATTGTTTTCCTTTATTTGACAAACTACTCGTTTTTCATGTTTAGGTAATTTTAGCAACAATATAAAGTAGCCTGAACATAGCCTAAAATAAAGTAGCCCGAATATATGGCCTAATACAAAGTAGCCTAACATGTGCTAAAATATATTAAAAAATATAGTATATATATATATATATATATATATATATATATATATATATATATATATACTGCTACTACTACTACTACTACTACTACTACTACTACTACAACTACTACTACTACTACTACTACATATACAAGGCCATAGTGGTAATATAATAAACTACATAGATACAGCGTTGGATTGACTCTGGATTTTGCATATTGGAATAAACAAGTCTAGGCTATTTATTTAGACGCACGCAGATTAATCGAGGGGAAGGGTGTCCGCGCAGGGTTGATTTACGCTCCATTGACGCTGTATCGGTTTAGAAGAAGGAAAATCCGGCCAATCAGTTTGCTCCTCTAGCTCCGACCTAACAACCCTGCGCGGTCTACACTTTGTTTCGAGAGTGTGTTGAAAGGATTGGGGTAAGCGCAGGGAAGAGGACGAGCGTGAGCAAGCAAAAGAGAGAGAGAGAGCGAGAGAGAGAGAGAGAGAGAGAGAGAGGAGAGTGCGTGTGAGAGAACGGGGTGAGATCGGCGGAGAGAGCAAGCGAGAGAGAGAGTGGATAGAGAAAAAGAGAGGAGGCGAGTAAGCGTGCTAGAGCTCGTGAAAGAAAGAGAAGCAAAGATAGAGGGGGAATGAAAGAAAAAAAATAGCTATGTTCTACTACATGTTTTCAATTGAATGAAATCAGCGTTTCATATATAATGTCAATTTCTGGAACTTTAAGCAACTATTACGTAGACTCCATCATAAGTCACGAGAGCGATGAACTCTCGACCTCGGGACGGTTCTCCAATGTTCAGTATTCCAGCTCGAGCTCAGTTGGAGGCGGGAGGCAATCGGGCAGCGGGGCGCACGCAGAGCATCCCCATCACGACTCTTACCCGTCCTGTAGTTTCCAACCAAAACCTCCCGTGTTCTCTTCTTCCTGGAGTCCATTCAGCCCGCATCACGCCTCCAACGGCTTACCGGCGGTTTACCATCCATACATACCGGCTCAACATGTGTCCTCCGACACAAGGTACCTCCGGTCCTGGTTGGATTGCACCCCGCGCAACACTGAGTCGGTGCCGGGTCTGGGGCAAGCCGGACAGGTTAAACTCGAACCGCTGCTTGGCCACCTCGGTGGAGAGATGCCCCCGAAAATCGGTGGACAGCATCCACACGAGGCGGCTACGTACATTTTGGAAGCATCCCCGGTAGCTCGCGAGATGAGCCATCTTCCCGCCGCCATCCCCGGCACTGGATTCGAGGAAAATAAAGACATTTGTGAAGGTAGCGAGGACAAAGACGGTCCAGATCAAAGTAAGTTATTTAAACAGGAAGTAGCGCGCGCTAGAGAGAGAAGAGAGAGCTTGTAAAGTATTTTAATGCGGTCATAAAACAAGAACAAAGACCTAGGACCCATTTATAGAGGCTACATAAACTCCCCGACTACAGCTTTCTTGTAGCTAAAAGTTTACCCCAGTGTTGTTAAGTTTTCATAGAGACCCATAGGCGGCATTAATTGTAATTTATATATACGTAAACACTTGCTAAGAATCGACTACTGTAGCTTTAAATAGGTTTTAAATATTGCATAATTGTGCATTTTTGTACTGTATGTCTTTTGGGACAAAGGTGGTGAGTATTTTACACTCCCCTTGCTTTAAAAGACACCAACTGGTTTGTGCTTTATTTTGCTATGGGTTTATACGTTGCCGCAGTTAGTTTTGGCAAACACACACACACACACACACACACACACACACACACACACACACATACACACACACACACACACACACACACTCACACAGCATAGATTATCTGCGCTCGATTTCGTTTTAAGACCACTGATGTCAGTCAAGGCTGGTTGTTTGGCTAGTATTACCAATGAAAAAACCAAGGTTCATGTCACAGTTGCAAGAACGTGTGGTCCATGATTCTTATTTCGAAAATTCCTCTTTTTGGTGCTAAAAGGACATATATTTCACATGTTCTCCTTTTCACATGTTAGTTATTTTATTGCCACAGGCACATTTCATGATAACTGTCAGATTTGTCTGTCTGTAAGTACATATGTATGTATGTATGTATGTATGTATGTATGTATGTATGTATGTATGTATGTATGTATGTATGTATGTATGTATGTATGTATGTATGTATGTATGTATTTATGCATGTATATATGTATGTATGCTTGCATGTATGTGTGTATGTGTGTATGTATGCGTGTGTGTGTGTGTGTGTGTTTGTGTGCACACGTGTGTGTATGTGTGTGTGTGTGTGTGTATAGAAGGATGGCTTCGATAGATAGATAGAGAGATAGAATATTACTTACATAACAAACCACCATTGGTTTCCAAGACATATTACAACAATCCAGATATAACCTTTTTGTTTGATTACACTTGTTTGCATTTTACCAATGTTTTGAGTTATTAGAAGAAAGCGTAATGTGTTAATTGTCATGATATTCTACCAATCTGTGGTGCTTTTTACCACTGTTCGACTGGATGTGTGTGGCTGTGCGTGTCTTTGTGTATGTGTTTGTATGCGTGTTTGTGTGTGTTTGTGTGTATAAAAGACAAAGAGGGAGAGAGAGGGGGACAGAGTGAGAGAGACAGGACTTTTATATACAAGCTGGCCTTTAAATAGAATTACAAAATAGATGTGTACATGCACAAACCTAATGACTCCACACACACATACACAAACACACACATATACACACGCACACACACACAGAGACACAGACACACACACACACACATACAGACACACACACAGACACGCACACACACACACACACACACACACACACACACACACACACACACACACACACACAACTGCCTTATTACAACATCTGACCTGGCCATCAATCACAGTAGTGGGGCCGGTATGAGGCGTTGAACCCATTCATATGAGCAAGCTGGCTGGGTCCACCGACGCAGCCCCCCGTCTGAATTACGAGACTCTAAACAACACTGGGCCTAGTCTACTCTACACCGGTAGGATATGTAACAGATTTCGGAGCCACAGCAATCCAGGGGAAACCTGGAATGAATAATATGGTATGATCAAGCTAGCTTACTCATCTTCAAACAGAAATGCGTAATATGTTTTGTTTTCTGTTATTACTTCTCTGTAACCTGGATTGCACATACCAATACTAATGTGGGACTACCATACATTTGGTAGGCTACCTTTACAATCCATAATTTGTGTTCAGTGGCTCAACAAAAAGTTATCAGAGGCGAATAGTGAGCATTAATTGTAAAATATAGTGCTGCTCGTTTGGGATGGTTGTTGTTGTGGATGAAGGTTATATATGAGGAGAAATGGAATCAAAAACGACATCAGGAAAATAACGGGCTTGTGGATATACGAGAGGTCAGTTTCTGGTACAATTACGGTGAAATTGCGAGGGGAGGGAATGGAGAATATTGGCCTGTAACCGTTTCAGTGATTCTAGGCGACATTCTTCACAGACATCACGTACACACACATACACACGCACGCTCGTGTGCATGCGCGCAAATGTCCGTGCCGCCGGCTGTCGCTGGACGTTTTTAACAGGAATATCAATCTTTTTTCCCGAGGCCTGTTCATTGCTTCTTCTCGCATTATTACTCCCTCTCCATCCTTTCATGATTATAGAAATGCTTGCGTCAGAAGATTGAGTGACACGGTAGACATTAGATGTGTCTGCGGTAGGTAGCCTATGGGCCGATATAATTTCTCCAGCAGACATAGGTTACACGTATGTAGCCTGGAGAGAAATGCGCTCTCGGAAATTCAATGGGCTGGGGCCATAAGTCTCGTCTTTTCTCTCCTTTCTCTCCTCTGCTTCTCCGCCCTGTATTGCATTCCACTCCGCAGGGGAAAAGGAGATATAACCTCTTACATTGGGACGACTACATCTCCGCCAGGGGATACTGGGCCCGTGCTCCCAGCTCCTTTCAAATCGGTTTGTCATTTTCTGTGACAGGCGAAGCCGGGGCTTCGCTCTGAAGCTAATAAATGGTCTTGGAGGTGATTATACACTTGGGAAATGCGAAGCACCCACTTTAAGCGTGACAACACCCCCTCACCTTACCTTTCGCTAGCAGCTAACCTCTTCTGAGCCCGGTATTATTTGCGTTGAGATTAAATCGATCTACATGTTTAAAAGTTCGGGGGGGGGGGGGGGGGGGGGGGGGGAATTGATTTCAGACGTTAGTATGGACGTATTTGCTGATGATAGTTACTAACCGTGTGAATTACAGGCCATTGGCTCTCTGTGAATAACATGCCCTGGTTCCATCAGAGCCACCAAGCATAGTGTTGCAAATCTTCAATGACAGCACCAAAGTGGCCCCATATCTCGATCTAGGTCTAAATAACATAAGATGCGCTTTGTTCACTGCAGCAAAACACCAAATAATTCCTACCACTAGTAAGCTGGCAAAGACAATGCCAAATAACAAAACACATGAATACAGACAGCATGGAATCATAAAGAGATGAGCCCTGAGACAATATGCCTCCACTGTCTCTCTCTCATGCACACACACACAAGCACACTTAACCTTACACACACACATGAACACACACACACACACACGCGCACACACACACACACACACACACACACACACACACACACACACTTTGTGTGTTAAGACAGGCAGGTCTGGCTTTCCCCTTTACTTTTAAGTGATAAGATCATCACTGGTCCATCCTAAGTCAATTGACCAAGGCTACTTTTGCACAGGATGTAAACAATCTGATTTAAATTCTTATTTTGCAGACCTGAGACTATGCCTATGGTGTCTCAAAACCAACAATTCACTAAATGTTCCTCTCTGGTTAGAGATTCTGCCTTAAACCTGAGATGATTTCTTCATTAACTGAACTCTGACCAAAAGGTGCAATCCGGTTTTGTTGACACTTCTTCAAGCAACGTTTTCATTCTACTGTGCAATAATAGCAACCCGCTGTCGGGTTTTATGTGGCTTATCTTTCACTATGAGTTCTCCCTATATCCCACTGAATATATTTCTTCATTAGCTAGAGCAACCAACCATCAAGATGGTATCACCGCTCTAATATATTGAGTTCATGCTTCAATGTAACTCCAGAGGAAAACAGCAATATTTGGCAATAGTCGGGCATGCATAGTGTGTGTAGCAAAAACTCTGTCATAGCTAAGATGCCTTTCTTGGCGATTCACAGAGTGAACACCAAATAGCTTTTAGCCCTTTACCAGATGCATGCATTCCCAAGAACTGTATTCCACTAATTACATTGCTCCTAATCCCCCAGAGAGACGAGGTTGGAGTCAGAGACAGAAACAGAGAGAGAGAGAGAGAGAGAGAGAGAGAGAGAGAGAGAGAGAGAGAGAGAGAGAGAGAGAGAGAGAGAGAGAGAGAGAGAGAGAGAGAGAGAGAGAGAGAGAAATGGATACAGAGATAGTGAGATAGAAGAATACAAGGGAAATACAAACAAATGGGTAAAGAGGAGGAATCAATGTATAGTATAGCCTGGCCCCAGCCTTAGCATTCTATAGGTTACAACGCAAGACAATGAACAGAGTCATAGTCACACAAGGCTGTTGCAATTCTATATATCTTTTTTCATTGTGCTAATTTTGTATGATGTGGCCATAAGCAACTTTGTTGTTGTTCTGGTTCATATTATTATAGACCCCATCATTACTGTAGAATATGTAATTTATGTCAGAAAACACCTTAAAGCATTTGCTGCTTTTGTCATTAAGATATTATATGGAAATGCATACTGCAATGTTTTTCTCACACTTTTAACATATTAGGTATAGCAGTTATAACATATTCCTTTTTTCGTGGGCATTGTCTGCAATTTACGATGCAAACAATGTATGTAACACCAATATTTTATATCTGATGAGTTACTTCCTGTTCTATTCGATTGCAAATGTAGAACAAAATCATGATTCTATATTTTCTTGGTATCCTGAATTGCCTTCTTATTTAGACAAGGCTGCTAACATGTATAATCTAGTACACATCTATTACAAATATAATCTTGTATAGTACAATCTATATCTGCACTCTGCCAAGTTCTTTTTTCTGAAACTAGGTACGACAGCAGCAAGGTAAAAAATGTTTGTAGCTACTTCAATTTAAAAATGGTCATTTATCAAACTCTTCCATCCATAGTTACTTATTTAGGCTGATTACTGTCAGCCTGACTTGTAAGTCGCTTCCGGTACAAGTGTCTGTTAAATGGTAATGTTACTTTGGAGTCAGATCTGCACACATAGAAGGCGTAGACACCTTTCTCCAGAAGGTGGCGAGCTCTGAACCACATGCATAAGTGTAAGATATCCTTGTGAGCCTATAGGTCTACACATGGCAGCAACTTCACAAATGGCAACGTATTCTATTGAAGTATTTGAACCTCTAATTAAACATGTTAATAACAAGTGAACACCTGAAAAGGTTGTGTGTGAAGTGTAGTATAACCCAAAAACGATCTTATACAACCTGAGACCAACTTCACAGACTCATAATGTATACCTTTCAAGTAATCTCCTTTTACTCATTTGTTTTGCAATAGCCTGTAGTTATTGACTTACATTTTTTCATAAATGGTTTCCTTGAAATCATCCATGTCATAAACACCATAATGATTCACAGATTTATCTGCAGGGTGTCATAAATAGTTTTGATTTGGTAAGGGAAAGTATTCTTCTTGTAGGCAAAATATCTAATAATCTCACCCCACAATGTGGCTGTTGGACAGCAAACCCCTGATATAAATCCAAGTTGTTCCAATCACTGAGGTAGATAAAGATCTGTGCAGAGAATTGATTTATTATTTAAATATATTGTTGTTTTATTGGATCACAGTTATTTAAATGACCATGGTTTAGGAATATAATACTAACATAATGTGACTACTGAATGCTAGCCCAAACTTAATCATGATTATAAAATAGGGCATTTCTTCTGAATGAAATATGCCAATGCTTATAGAACTAGTATGTAATGCTGGTTAAAAAGAATGCATCGTATATTGTATATGCTTCAAATCATGATTGTAATAATGCTGCAGTGCAGAATGATTGCAACAAATGACACAAATGGATACGCCAATCGCTGTCCAAACGTGTGTTTCTTGTTTGCCTCATGGTTTGTATTTTAAGGTTTCTTAAGGCTGTAGAGAGACTGCTCGTCACAATATGATGATTCATATATGTGTGTATATACATGGGTCATTCTATGCTCTGCTGATCTCTGTCTCTGTTCCTAGATGATCCCTCCGCCAACTGGCTGCATGCACGCTCCTCCAGGAAGAAGCGGTGTCCCTACACCAAGTACCAGACCCTGGAGCTGGAGAAGGAGTTCCTCTTCAACATGTACCTCACGCGAGACCGCAGGAATGAGGTGGCGCGAGCTCTGAACCTCACGGAGCGGCAAGTGAAGATCTGGTTCCAGAACAGGAGAATGAAGATGAAGAAACAGAGCAAGGACCAGCCGAAAGACTAGCGCTTCATACATGCGTACGCACGTAGGGCTACATACATACATGCAGACATACATGCATACATACATACATGCTTACATACATACTGTACATGCATACATACATACATAATACATACATAATACATACATACATACATACATACATACATACATACATACATACATACATACATGTATAAATACATTCAAACATACATGCATACATACAAGCATGTATATACAAGCACATACATGTATACATGCATATATATATATACAGTATATATATATATATATTTGTTTTTTATGTTTACATAAATACACACAAAGACACACACACATACAAATAAATACACTCACTCACACACACACACAAACGCACACACATACACCCCCCCCCCCCCCCCCACACACACACACACACACACACACACACGCAAACACATAAAATAGAGATATGTACTTATGCGCATGCTTACACACGCACGCACGTTCTTTACCTGCGTTCATTTATTTGCAATAGTTATCTGATGATAAAGTGTGGTTATACGTTTTATTATATTTGCAGAGATGGCCAGGTAATGTCCACTATACTACATGCGCTAAATACTAAAGGTATTGAATTAGGCTAGGCCTATACGTCGTCGTCTGCTATGCCATATAAATCTCTTTTTTTCTCAAATTATTTTTTATGGACGTACGGAAATTGTAATGAAACAATGATAGACTGAAGATACGTCCTTGACTCCCTCGCCCTGATTTGACCTCACAATGTTCTCTTCAATATCATATGTGTCTGTGTAAATGAGCAGGGTAATTCAGAGCGCTTTTACTTTCATGTCTTTCTTTTTTTGTAAATCTGTTTTTGTTATTGTATATACAGACTACCCCTTTTTGAAACGTCACATGATACGAGTGAGAGGGGCGAAGTGGGGCGGCCGCGGCCCTAGGAGAGGGTTGTGGTGATCGGGGTGGGGTATAGGGGTGGGAGGGGTGGGGGGTTCTCGCTTCTAGTATTAGTTATTTATTGCTCTGCCGCATTGACACCGGTGCTTCGTCAGGGAGGCGCTTGAAGGTGCTGAAACTGAGTTTTCACGCGGTCATTAATAAACACGAGGAACGGGAGAGCAGGCAGTTTCGGTGAGGCGTGCAGTTAATTCTTCTCCTTTTTTTGATTGCGCTTGCTAGCTCCCACCCCCCTTCACTCTGATTAGAAAGATTTCGGATGGCTGAAGTTGACACTATAGCAAAAGGCTCCCGTTTGTTCGTTTGTTTCCCGGGTCTCATTCCAAGTAATTAGACACGGCCAACACAACAGTATGACTCAGCATCACCTGCTTCGTTCGGTGGACGAGTCCCACTCGATAACTGTACTTTTGTGTTCTCGCTCCCTGGTATCTGGACAACACGTCACGCACTGCCGTCTACTCTGCTGGCGACCAATAGCTGTAAACATTACCACCTGAACATGCATGCACCTTCCTGTACACGAACAACACGCAAGGACTTGATAGGAGCCGTTATATAGGCCCATAGGTTTGGGCTTACGTTGTTTTATTTTATTTTATTCTGATGGGTCCTCCTTTTTTTATGCTATAACCTGCAATTTTGAATAACACACATACAATAATTACGCAGCTCGATACATATTTCTTGGAAATAGTAGGTATATAAATATATACTATAGCCTATCTTTTTGTGAAACTCCTGTAAACTAAAAGTCCAAAAAGACTTATTTTTGTCTTTTCTAGAATACTTCACGGCTAGGCGGATAAGACTGATAAACAATTGTATGTGCAGTATTATACAAATAGTACAACTATTCATATGTTCATATTTCCACGACGTGTAAACAAACGGAGCTAAATAAATGCAACAGTGCATTGGTTTAGAAACAAGCACGCTGTGTCGCGAGGCGCGAAGCGAGGGCTCAGCGGAGTCGCAGCCCGACGCAGTTTTATAGCCGCTTCATAAACTAAAAATACTTTGGCCTAATGACGCAGTGTGAATGTGTGTGTGTGTGTGTGTGTGGGGGGGGGGGGGGGGGGGGGGGGGGGGGGGGTTAGGAGGTATGAGGGGGAAAAGGAGAAACACACACAGAGACAGAACTCACGTCTGTGTAAAGTGTGAAAAGGAGAGCACCGCAAAAGTGTGTTCCCAGTTTCACCGAGCACCTGTCTTGACCTGACACACACTACCGGCTGACCTTATTATTTGTGAAGCACGTTTCTACTTATCTGGGTTGGTTTTACAACAATCAGCCTTTTATGTAGCCTAGCCTTTATGCTATAAAACTTCGAAATATTTTCTCAGTCTTAAAAGCAACATAGGTATTTTTCCTATGGACAAACAACCACCAAATCTGTATAAAATGTTTACATTGACTGCGCATGCCACAGTTTAACCGTTATTTCTTTTGTAACTCTTTGGGTATTAAATATATTTGAGGGGAATGCTTACTGACATAGAACATATTTCTAATTTATTGTAAATAAAGTGAGTAACCTCATCAATTTCTTTAGGTATGACATATATGTTGTTGTTTTCTACAGTAACTGGAATTTTACTGTACTATAGTATTTTTCTATCATGTATTAGTCTAGATAATGTGTTTGTGCTGTTTTGTCGGTTGCAACATCACTCCAATAACTAGGCCTGTTATATAATCACAAAATAAAGACTATGTTGAAAATAACAATATAACAACAGAAATCCGAAAATAAGTGAAAGGAAAGTATGTAACTCCCTAATTTCTCTCAAATATACAAAGAAATATACAAAAAAAATACAACAATGGGATAATAACGTCGACATTGGAATTTGGTCCACGAATGACACATCAACAACTTTAGGTTATTTGTCATTGTAATATTATGCGAGTATGTGTGTCTGTATGAAATGTCACCCGAGTAAGATTGGACACCATTAATTATCTGTGCCTCATTGTACTTTTTTGATATTGTTTGTATTTGTCCTCTTCTGTGTTGTTTCTCTGTGCTACGGCACTGCTGATGCTGGATTCGTATTAAAACGCAGTTTACAGAACGACCATGTCTTGGTTTCATGTCATGTTGTCCTGCGTGCTGTTGTTTAAATGAACTGCCCATCATCTATGAATTCCCATGGTAAATACATGCACACAGTAGATTAAAATGTCACATGACCGCGTTCAAATTGCGGACTATATGCTTGATTCCAGTTGCCTTAGGATTTGCGCCGAGGAGCGCGAGGTAGGCAAAATGGACTTGATTATTCCTGCTGTCATTACTTTCTTATTTCTCAATATAATTTAATCCCATTGGAGACAGAGGGTTAGATATCGCTGCATGTGTTCAAACTGACACCGAGGGATTTGTCTGCATTATACACAGATGCTTAAAGGAAATGGCGTCAGTTTGGCTGCGGGACCAAAACAGTGTCATCGATCCATAAACACTCATGCGCACGCGCAGCCAGGCACCCCGTTTTCTGTTGAGTGCATTTATTAAAAGCGTCGTCACCCATCATTTGACGCTATCTCGATGTCTGAGAATCCTTCGCTACAACTACTTTGGTTTATTTGGTTTGGTTACATTATGGACACTTTAATTTGTGTTTATTCGTTCTGGATGCCTTGCTGCTATCCTTATTGTTTTTTGCTAAATAATATCTGCTACCCCACAGAAAGCAACAGTAAAGGCCAGTTGCATGAATGTGTACAAAGTAGGTCCGAAAGTGTGAATCTGTTCAGTTGCTGAAGGCACAAACAGGTTATAATGACGGCAAGTAGCTGAATAACAAAAATAAGAACGAATAATAGTAAATATAGCTATTTTACACAAAAAATGTAATGATTATTCATGTAACTAAAACAAATGTGTACAATTGTTATAGAAGCGTTATTATTAGGCTATACTAGGAATACATCTATTCATTTATATTGATATTGTTTTCAATAGTCGGCCTAGTTGCAATAATAAAGTATCAGAAGTAACGAGTAGCAACCTAGTAATAACAGTATAATAGTAGTTGCATAATTAGACTTGCTGAAAGATATTAAAACTGAACGCATGTACTCCAGTATTCCTTGCCCCAACACCAAAAGAAGCAGTGATACAATGTTCTTCTGAGTTGAACAATTACATTTTTAAGGGTGTCATAACCAAGGACGCTGCACTGTGGCTGCCCATTGCTAGTGATGGGTTAAATGCAGAGATCCCATCGTTGTATAGTACTTGCACTTGTGCAAGTAATAAATAAAGTAGCTTCTTCTTCTTCATGATTTGAACGTTCTTTCAGTGCATTTCTGCAAAGCTGAGGTTTTTGATTAATCCCAGTGGCCAGTCATTGATATTGTAATATTCGACCCTACTTCAAACCCTGCTCTCCTTTAGGTTACAGGGCTAATAAAAGTACTCTACATGGAACAATTTTGAACATCTGGAAACAATTTTGGACCTTTGGTAATAATCCACTGAAAATATTATCTGTAGAAATTGTTTTCATTCTTTCATCATGAATCTTACAGACAGCATATATAGAAGACAAGCCCGGATACCCGTTTTGTTATACAAATGCCCCTTGCTGTCCACGTTGTTATATTTCTAAAATGTAAGACAAGCTCAACAACATTAAGCAGATCAAAGAGCTGAATATTTCAACACAGTTGATTGTTTGTTCTTGTTTCTATTGTAATCCAAACCAGCAAAAAGCCACTACAATGTCAAAATAGTTTTGAATAGTTCCTTGTTGATGTCTGTAGCAACACACACACACACACACACACACACACACACACACACACACACACACACACACATAAAATAATATACTTTTTACTGTCACCTTTTCACTTTTCAATTATTCTGATTGTGGTGCCACTGAAGGAACGCACAATTCTCTGAACAATTAGGGCAAGCATAAGGGTGGAGCAGATTATTGAGATGAATTGGTTATGGTATAGTTGTGGTTTTGGTATATCACATCCGAACCCATGGTCTTACATTTGCTTTGGACATACAGGCATAAATGCTTCTGATTATTCCTATATATTTAGATATGCCTAAATATACTTAACTGTTTTAATAGCAGATAGGCTCAAGCAAACACGTGTACTATACATTTTTTATATACATTTGAAAAAATATAAACTGTAAAAATGAAAATGCAATTCGCCACAACCTATTCCAGTAGAGATATGTGAATCTGTAATGTAAGAGAGGGACTAAAGTGAAGGAATTCGCAGCCTGTTAGTCTGTGGTCTAGAAGTGTCTCTATATAGATCTACCATTCTGGACTAATTAACTGTTGTATTTTGAAGCACGCGCCAAGGACTGTTTGCTGCGCAGCAGATGTTGCTCTGACGCAGGCGTCGAATCCTTCGTCCCTTTCTCAAGGATGTGTACAGGCTTACAGTGCGTGTCCAAAAGTTAAAAAAAAAATTATATATATAAGGGATGTCCGTAATAGATGCTTCAACCCTTCAACACCTAATCAACGTCTACTATGTATTGTATATTAGGCCCAATGTTAAGAAGCTCCATGTAAATATTATTAACTAGACAATAAAGTGTTTATGCGTGAGGCAGGCAGATTGTGAAGTCGATGTTGACAAGTTGTGACTAAACATTCACAAAAAATGTTTTAACGCCAATACCAAAACAGATGTAATCTAGCTCATAGGGTATTATTTTTATTTAGTGAATGTTCATAGATTTCTTTTTGCATGACTTTTAGAAAATGTTTTCTATTTACTTTCTTATTCAGGCATCAATGCAATATTTAACATTATTATTATTTGTTATTATTTATTTATGCTATTTTCATCCCTTACCATGGCACGATGAAATTGAACATCAATATGTTAAGCAAACCTTTAATTTATACTACCAATGTATAATTTAGATAATGTAGATAATTACATTCATCTCCTAGCTTTAATAATGGTATTTACCGTTATTGTTAATTTGGTGTTATAGGCCTTTCTTGTAAAAAATACGTTTAAATATTTTTGCACGATTCAAATAGTAAATGCGTGGGAGACTTTGGTTTCACCTGTTTTTCTTTGCCGACTTCCTATTTTCAAAGACGGAAGCGAACAGCACGAGATCAGAGGAAGTTATGTGCGCGGAGCTCTCCCGCTCGCTGGTGAGAAAAGACGCATAAGGAAGACCTGACTGTTGTAAAAAAGGAAAAGAAAAGAAAGGGGGAAGATCCAATGCAGTGCGGTGCAATAAAGGAATATGACGGCTATAAAAGTTTATAGGGTATACATTTTTGAAGGTTAAGAACTAAACGCCTGTAAAGCAAACACGCAGAAGAAGAGGGAGGAGGAAGTATTGGTAATATTCGAAAAGTTTTAAATCTCTTACGATAGCCTACATATTATTTTTATTTGAAGGTTCTCAATGTAGGCTCAGCTCAAGATGTATTAATCCGTTTCAAGATGTACTGTGGGATGAATGGATCTATGTAATTGCCTGCTCCGATTTAACCCACATTTTGCTTCAATTTCTTTAAATGTACACATGTAGGCGTGCCTAAAACTCTTGATTATCCAATTTAATCAGCTAATGTAAAAAAAGAAGAAGTATATATATATATATATATACATATACATATATATTTAGAATTATTGGGAAAGTATGGCTACGGCATGAGTTTCTGTTACGTTTTAGGCGTTGGTGATAAGACATGAAAAGCCTTTACTTATTTAGGTTTACGTCGGATGTTCCCGTTGGGGGATCTGGAGCGCAATTTATTGTTTTGTGGCAACGTTTGCCGTCCGACCACCACTGTCTCCCCCACCCACACCTGCCTTGCCCTGTTCCTGTGTGTGTGTGTGTGTGTGTGTGTGTGTGTGTGTGTGTGTGTGTGTGTGTGTGTGTGTGTGTGTGTGTGTGTGTGTGTGTGTGTGTGTGTGTGTGTGTGTGTGTGTGTGTGTGTGTGTGTGTGTGTCACAGACTTCGAAAAGAGAGGCAAACCCCAGTGTTGTTATAGGTCCTTCCTAGCCTCCCTTTGTCTCACTTCCGAAACGGTGCATCCTAACAGCGGGGCCATAAAACGTCACAACAAAACACATCAGCGAGCCGCCAGACGTCTGAGATAGTCGACTCCTAATGTCATTTTTACAACCCAAAGGCCATGGTGCTGTAGGACGCAATGAGTTGGGCTTTGTTGGGTATTTGCGCCTAATTCACATAGGCCTATGGCACAAAATAGACCAAAAAAGGTGATTAACGGCCTTTATTATTTAAAACTATATATATGTGTAAACTAATTCCACCAAGAGACCAATGTTTCACTAGTGTGCTAATGATTATGACTTGTTAGTTATTTCCTTTTATTTAATATCCAGCAGTGATAATGCAGGTTGATTTTGCCCAATTTAACTTTTTATCCCTCAATGTATTTTTCGTTTTCGGTATTAAGGTCATTAAAACGTTATATGATATAAGTATATATAATAGCAGTTTCTAATTATTTATATTAAACTACTATAATGATTATTAGTATTGTATTATCTGACAGTTGTTATTATTTTACTATAATTTAATTGTATATAATCATTATATTATATTGTAACAAGTAATAAGAGTAATGAGAAAGCAATAATAATTATTAATGTCGTTGTATTACTACTATTTATATTATAACAGTATAGTATTTTTGTAAATTGTTCTTTAAAGGAAATGCAACTATTCAAATATTAGTATTCAATCATTCGTTTTTTTTTTCTTGAAAAGGCCGAAAATGCCATCTTTTTATCTAAATGTGTTCCAAAAAGTGTAATCTGTGCTCTAAATTGTCCTACTTATATTCGTGCATTTTATTTTAAGAGCTATTATTACAATTTATATTTAACTACATCGTATTTGTTGCAACAAAACAATACAATCGATTTCCTTTATTTGGTACGTACAATGGCCACGTGGTGGCACTCTTGCTCCATCAAACATTGGTTGACCCTCTCAAAATGAGACCGTGCCAAGCTCACTTTCAAAAAGGAGGGACTTTGTGTATGCTATTTAAGTATATGGATAGGCGCATCTTATTGTGACTATAGGGTACTTGAGGTAGATATCTTAAAGGACACGAGAAGACTAAATAATCCAAGATTGTGATTTTTAATTAGCTTAACATTTAACTTACTTTGAGATAAACTATCCTTTGTAGACATCATACTATAGTTAACAACAACTAGGCCTACAATAGTAGGCGCAACATCAACAATTTACAGAGCTTTAGACTATGTTCATTTATATAAGCTATTCATTTAGGATCAGAGCAGAACTGCATATCAATTCAAGTGGTTTTCATATTGTGGCCCATCTATAGGCCTACGATAGGGTTGTAGATAATGAACATTTGAATAATACGCGAGCGAGAGTATCACAGTTGTATATGTGGCGCTGCGTTTCTTTCTAGATTCAGTATACAGTGAGAAGATGCTTTGTTTACTGTGAAATTAAAGCGAGGGTCGTGACAGATGAAGACACGAGGACGTTTGTTGTGGTGAAAGCGATTTGCAATGCTTTTTCTCAGTGTGCTTGTCCATTATTGAGATGCAAACCCCAAGAACAAGGCTTATCAGATTACTAGAAAATTGCCATAGGCCTATGTGTTTATTGGTTTAATCACAAGATTCTCTTGATTTAGTGGAAAACCTATAGTCAGGAAAAATAAAATGTAATTATGAAAACAGAATTTATTTAACTGAACTCGGAATACGTTGTTTACGTACAAAATAACATGTATCATGTCGATCCTATTAATATGCGAGGCTTATCGGGTTGGTTGTCGTCCCTGTGTCTGTGCCGTTACATTAAACTACCACAATTCTTAATGACTAAAGTCCCAAAAACAAAAATTGTCCCTTTAACCGTATTTGCCATTAACAAAAAAAAAAACAAAAAAAAAAACACATATGCCTAACACATAATGATGCATTGTCTAAACCATTGAACACCTGCTATGGCAATACAAATTGGAAAATATTTAGGTACAGGATCGTTCATATAGGGTACGTGAAGGCCATTGATCACATATAGCCAATTTGCAGTAGGCCTGTTTTACATTTATTAATAAGCCATTGTAAAAGGTTCCAGTGAATATTTTTACAACGTTGATTTGTACATGCTTTGGTTGTTACAGAATGTCTAACCTTTCCACAACTTCTCAACATCTCGTTAACCGGGTCTAAGATATACTACAACAATTGTCTTTACTGAGCTTAGGGTTCGAACCCCTGGCCCTTCATAATGATGAGAGTCCGTATGGAAAACACAGCTAAAATGACAATTAAATTCGTAGATATTTCCGAGAGGCTGAAATGAGCTTCGAGTGAGGCGTTTACTGCCTTCGGTCGAGGCACCTCGTAAAACCCTAACTGCTTTTTTGATGCACGACGTAAACAACCAAACACTGCCCCGGCGTTTATGGCATTTTATAGTTTGTTAAGCCATTTACAGACACTTTCTCCATTACCATCAGCGGCGATACAAGAGCACCCCACACAACTACAACATCCTCCACGAGACCGGCTTCATCCCCGTATAACGCTGATATTTATAAAATGATCAAAATGTTACATCGAGCAACGGCCATTCATTTCACGAACTGAAGCTGGACTGCGTGCGAGGGAAGGAGGCTTTGACAGCTAGTTTTAAAACCTCCATAATTTTTATAGTGGCCTACTTGTTAAAAGTGACACCAATTAGAAAAACCGAATCTCTCTTTCGCTGATTGTATTCTCTCTCTCTCTCTCTCTCTCTCTCTCTCTCTCTCTCGCTCTCTCTCGCTCTCTCTCTCTCTCTCTCTCTCTCTCTCTCTCTCTCTCACACACACACACACACACACACACACACACACACACACACACACACACACACACACACACACACACACACACACAAACATTGCCTCTTTCGATCGACTGCCTTGACATTTTCGTTGCCAGTGCGAAATGTGTTAATTCTCAGGGATCTGAGGTTGAAGGTTTAAGGAAGAAAAGCAAGTAAGACGCTCACATGTTAATGCGAGCACTCCACATTTCTAACCTTCTTCTGATTAGCCACTGCTAAAAAAAAACACAATGTCTTTTTTTCTCTTGAAGGAGTCCTTCAGGAGAGGAGTGTGGGCTTAGTTGGTGAACAGGGAGGGAGGGGGGTGGGGGGAGTCGGGGGGCTTGATCGGATGCAAAGCGGCAGAATTCTCATTAAGTTTCTCCCCCCTCGCTTGAATATATTAATCCTGCACATATTCTCACCCCCTCCCTCCCCATCATTCTCCCTTCTGCACCCCCTTGCATCCCTACTCTCCACGGCCCCTCGTTTCTCCCCCACTCAGTGTTTCTCTCCCCTCTTTCTCTTTTCACCTCTCTTTTCTCATTCTCTCGCTCTTCGCATCACAGACGCTCAGAGCGCAGAGTGGAGACCGAGAGATTCGTCGCGAGGGGGAACACTGTGTGGGAAAGCCAATGGGATGAAGAGTTGATAATAGATGCAAATTATCCCTGAAACAGACACCGGCAAAAATATGAAACAACTCATTTGCAGAGGAGTAAATCACGGAAAAAACGTTTGAGAGCTTGGCAGGCATCCGCACCATACCGGAATTGTGATGCGCACGAGCCCTTCTTCTTCTTCTACGCTGGAGATTTTATGGAATCGGCGTGATTGTTGTGGCTGGCTACCGTTATTCACTTCACAACCGGCTTGTTTGTTGTGGTCGGGAAAAACACAACATTGAAACATACCGGTGGCTGACCTGTCTTTCTTTTGTATGCTGTTGTCTCTCTTTCTCTGCGGAAAAGTCACGACCAAAGAAAAAAAATACATCACAATCCTACTAATTCTTACTTCTCAATCTCCTAACAATCAAAAAAGAACGACTCCGTCCAAAAACCCGACGATGAGTTCATACTTCGTCAACTCGCTGTTCTCTAAATACAAAAGTGGGGACTCGTTACGTCCGAACTACTACGAGTGCGGCTTTGCACAGGACCTCGCCGGCAGCCGACCCACCGTGGTTTACGGCCCCGGCTCGGGGGCAACTTTTCAGCACCCTCCGCAAATCCAGGACTTTTACCACCATGGCGCCTCAACCCTACCCAGCAATCCGTACCCGCAGAGCCCATGCGCGGTCACATGCCATGGCGAGCCTGGTAACTTCTACGGATACGACGCCCTCCAACGCCAGACGCTTTTCGGGGCTCAAGACGCGGACCTGGTGCAGTACAGCGACTGTAAACTCAGCGGAGCGCCCGGACTAGGTGGAGATGACGCTGAAGGCACCGAGCAGAGCCCCTCGCCGACCCAGCTCTTTCCATGGATGAGGCCACAAGGTGAGGACATTTGGTTCAATAATAACACATTTCCGGGTACAAACGTTGCCTGGCTACAGCGTTGATATATTTAAAAAAAAGTGTATTTGCCTCCTGAGCGAACGCATCGGGGGAGCGCCGATACCGACCCTTCTTTGCCTCTCCACTTCGGCTAACAGAGTGAGGCATGTAAGGGTAGAAAAGTCAGAAAATGTGTAAACCAGCTTTGCCAGAGCAGCAATTAGACTTCGGGCATTTACGGTGTTCCACAAGTGAGACAATACGTGTTTATGGTTTTATTGGGAGCACCAAAACTTGCGAATGAGTTTAGTGTTTAATTACCCCTGCCATAGGGTCCAGGCTACACGCTACAAGACTGAGACCAACTGACACACATAGGGCAGATGTAAAGAAGGGGGGGGGAGGGGGGTGGGGGGTGGAGCGCTAGAGGAACTTTACTGTCTAAAGTTGAACATATTAATAATATACAAAAGGTGGAAAAGCTGTTTTACGTCGTATATCTCACATGGAGGGCCATATCGAGATAATCAATAAAGTAGCACACTCAAACGCAAAACCATTGCATATAGGGGGCAAAAGTGCATCTTTCAAGTGCCCTCTTTCCTGGACACATTTACACACCTCGTAGCTAGTTAACACCCAGGCAAAAGTTTTACCGTTTTATTTTTACGACTTTACTGTGGTCCCGTAGACGTCAACATTCCCCACAACGTGCCTGTTTCGACAAGATAGCTGCTGTAAGCCTGTCCGTGTCATTGTAGCCTTTAAATCTTCTCACATCTAGGTGTGGGGTCGAAAGTGAACCGTTTTTTCTTTTCTTTGAACTTCACTAATCTATACACAACGTAGTCTGTTTTACGACTGTTGCGGCACAGATCCAATAGTTATTGTGTACAAATAAACCACTTTTAGAATATATAGTGTATGTTATGAGTGGACCATTATTGATTTGAACACGTTTCCTGTTCCCTTTCTGTGTTCACGGGACCTCTGTGGATGTGGTGAGTATCATAGACGTTGCCGATAGTCCAATGAAATGCCTTTATAAAAATAAAGCATAGTCCAAGATTGTGTGGGTGGCCATGGTTATAATTGAAAGAGTCACACATTATGGATTGATTACGCTGACTGAGATTTACGTGAGTAATAATAGGAAAATGGATATGCAGAAAGGAAAGGAAACCGGAATATGTTGACGTGTGTGCTACTGTAGGCTAGAGGCTAGCAGTCCATTTTCTTAGATGGATGTGTTGCGGCGTGTGCTTGTGTTCTGCTTTGTAAATGCTTGGAATATAATGGATGAGACCAGTTCTCTTCGGATATGGTTTACAGTGAGCTATAGGGTACCGATGTGGCATTCGTGGTTTTCCTTGTTCCTCTCGTGTGCAGGGCCTTATTGTGTGTTAAGGCCTACATCACACTAATGACACAAGCTCTGATTATTTTGTCCATTTTTCACCAGCATGTATCGTTACTGCTGTATGGCGAGCGAAATGTAATCTTCAAATAGGAAATAAAAACCATGAAAGGTTGTTGCGGACTTTCACCACACTTTAACTGCTAAAGGCTGATATTTATGCTCAATAAATATTCGAGACCCATACAATGTAATATAATAAAATATAATATAGGCCTATATATGTACACTTTAATAAAAGCTAAAATTACTATGATTGCTTGTAGGCTATATGTAAGGCTCTTCACCTACCAATTACATACAGCTGATTTGCCTTTGTAGGATTGTTTATGTGATTCGTGTTTGCTTTTATGTTGTACCTTGGCTCCAAAGATGTCAAAGTTCAATGGAAGTATCTCGTATTAGTTGCCTATATGATTAATATGCCTATGTGTATTAGCGTTAATATGTTAATAGGTTAATCTAGCTGATTATTAATTATATACTATATAATGACATGGGCCTCTACGTCAACATGACTTGAATGCCTATACACGTTTTTTTTTTGGTGTACTTCAAAAATGTGTAAGACATTTGATCAAAAACATGTATGGTTTATCTGTCAATAAAAGTAGCCCATGTCCAGGTAGTTAAAGGTAGACGTTACTCCGTTACGTTTAAACGTAACGGAGTTACTACACTAAAAGTAGTGAAACTTACCACCAGGGCAATATTCCCACAGTCGTGTATTATGTGCATATGTGCAATAACAGTAGTACTTTGAAATTGCATAAAATAATATTTCCGTTTTTAGATATGTTCTTCATTTCTAGCCTGGCGTGGAATGTAACATACATATACATACGCACACATCTTTTTCGAGAACGAGAACAAATAACGGAAAACTACTTAATGAGCTTTGACTTTCTATATGGTTTCTCTCTAGTGTTTAATTAAATACATATTAGAGAATGTATTAAATAAATATTGCCAAAAGTTAAATGTTCTATGACGTCATAACTTCCATGCATGGTTTATTGTGTGAATAATAATAATAATAATAATAGTTATTATTATTTGTTCATGTCTGTGAACCTTGCTTTATTTTAGTTTTTAGTGTTTTACAATTGTACGTGCAAAGTGTTGGCAATTTTTTTAACTGATGATTTTGAATAATGACCAATGACCATTGTGTTAGGCGGCAATGTGATATTTTACTAATGATATTACACGCTCTCCCCATATCCCGCTTTTTGCCTTGTAGCTGCTGGCAGGAGGCGAGGCCGACAGACCTATAGCCGCTATCAGACCCTCGAGCTGGAGAAGGAATTCCTATTCAACCCCTATTTGACCCGTAAGCGCCGCATTGAAGTTTCCCATGCCCTGGCACTGACGGAGAGGCAGGTGAAAATATGGTTTCAGAACCGGCGGATGAAGTGGAAGAAGGAAAACAACAAGGACAAGTTCCCCAGCAGCAAGAGCGAACAGGAGGAGGTGGAGAGGGAGAAGAGGGAGAAAGAACTAAGAGAGGGCGGCGGTGCTGGGGGAGGAGGGGGAGGGGGTGGTGCGGGCAGCGTCGCAGGGACGGCCGGGTCGCAGTCTTCCGCCAGCGACGAATGCTGTGACAAGGACAGCAAACAAATGTAGAAGAAAAAACGTAGGGAGAGTAGGAGCAATGAAATATCATGTGAGTTGTGAGTGTATAAATCACAGACTGTATCGTTGAAGGAACTGATGGCGGAACCGATTTTTGTCATACAGTGTGAGGCTGGATGGACTAATCAAGTCAACGTTTCAAGAACTTTACGAACTGATATCTCCAGACAGGCGACTTTGCTGGACATGACTGTATAGGACCTTGTGCTTGCTTGGAGACGTTAAAACCTTCTTGACTTTGGGAATGAATGAAACTGGGAATTAAGTATTTGTACTTTTGAACAATTCGTGTAAAGGTGTAGGGCACAGAGTCAAACACACACACACCAACAAATATAGTCTCTAGTGTCTAATACAAACAAAACAAAACAAAAAAACTAAGAAAAAAAGATAGTTTTCTTTCTTTGTTAAACAATTATCGTGAAAACATTTCTATATTGTTAGAAAACGATCATTAACAATTTTATCTTTGGCAGCTGTATAGTTTTTAAGTTAAGATGATGGTGCACTTTTTACTGTTCTTCTCACTTATGTGGTTGTTGTTGTTATGAAGGTGATAGATGACGACTATAATATGACGACTTAGCAACTTATGAAAATGCCAACAACATGAAACTGCCTATTTATGCCGTTTTAGTAGCCTAAGTCTTATCTCTTTTTTATACTTAATGCCCTTACTTGTTTTTTGTTCGTTTTTTGATCGATGGTGTTTGTTTATGTTATCTTACTTTTCTCTCTTTGGGTAAAAAGCATGCGCACAGTGCAAATAAAGAATATTCATGAAAATTAAAAAAAGAGAGAATAACTGTAATAAAAATGTCAAAGTCCCCTATCAATTTAACTTGATACATTTATTTCCTGCACCTGTATTAGCGCAATCGTTTTCGGAACGTGACGATGCTGTACATTTTCTAATCGCAATTAGACCTGTGATTTGCTTACAGAAATATGTAATCAAGTAATTAATAAAATATAAATAAATAAATAGGCCTACATAAAGAAAAAAATAAAGAAAAAGAAAAAGAAGTAAGGGAAAGACTCCCTTTTGCTTTCTTCTTAGCCTTGTGGTAGCTTCTCAGTAACTACGGGCGTGCTCTAATCTGTCAGCAAGCAGACTGATAAAAACGTTCAGTTCACGAGGCCAAACATTAAGTCCCGACTCGGAAATTGGCTCTTTAAACAACAGACGGCAAATCTCCGGAGCCAGCCTTCTCATCAAAACATTGCCTTATTTATGACGTGTTCTTCTAGACCCATCACTTCAGAAGTTGGAAAGGCGCGTCTTTCATCATCATGATGCAGATGAGGACGTAAGGTCAGTGTATTTGTGCCGTCAAATTGTTTCCATATGGCTGAAAGTTATAGGGAATATCACGTTTTTTATCTTATTTTAATAAGCCTCTTGTGTGCCAAAAGCAAAATGCATGAGGTTTTGCGGTTAAAGTGCCTCCTATGAAGCTAGATCACTTAAAAACTTCAAAGATTGAAATCTAGACTGCTGGCGATGAACAAGTAACAAACATTGCGCTAAATAGTACTTGGGTATTCTGTTAAAAAGGAGGAATATTTGAGTTAAAACGTTACGGATTCATGGGAAGGTTTCTCCCATCTTCTATCTTTTTCTAGTGAGAACGCAAAGTTTTTTACACTTTTCAGTCTTTTACATTTAGGCCTATATAAGTATACAATATGATGATCCATGAATGGTAAAGTGATTCCCATTTCGAATCCTTTGATTTATGAAACACTATGTAAGTAACCAAGGAAAATCCGTGACATTTTATTTAATCCAAAACAGCCCTTTTAACAGTATGGCCCCTTGCTATAAGAGAAAGGGAACTTAAGGATTGACAATTTCCTATTTGTTTAACAAACGTGTAGTTGCCTAAGGTTAAACACATGGCATCCTTTATTTGCTAATAAAGAAATTAATAGGGCAACATGAGATCAGAATGATACGGCTTTCCGTCATGCTATGATATGCTAATATAACTACTCCAAAGGTTGTATATCATACAAACACCTCCTAAACTTTACGTCAAAGGACAATCCTAAACAACGTTTGCTCAACACTCACATACACCTTCTGGTATATGCAAGAGTAATTCTACACACAAATATTTAGATTTTCTGTTGAACTCAGAGCTAGATTAAGCAGAATAAAGAGGGTAATACGAAAGATGTAACACAAAAAAGAAGAACAAATAAATAACTCCTTGTGAGTTTTCTCTAAGTGGATATGTAATCAGTCAAGTACAGAGACATGTTGAAACAGCCTTACATTACCTATACGGCCTTAAGGTGTGCCTTAGGCTAACTAAACTAACTAATGTTGCTAAGGAGGTAAGCTAACTGATTCAGTGGCTATACTCACAGCTCATATAGTTTGCCTAATTCAGGAAAAGATTACGAAAACAGGTTGTTTTGTGCTACCTAACCAGGTACGCCAATTAGATTTGCAGGCCTATAATTTGTCAATAGGTATATATCATAGTAGTCTGACATTGAATACACTTGAATGTGATTCCACAGTGAACATTGAACATGCGTATAGGGCAATGATATAATATTGGTGAATTTCATAAATTATTATAATGATGAGTCACTGTGAGCAACAACGGAACATATGCAGGCTTTTTAATTTCATAAATTATTATAATGATGAGTCACTGTGAGCAACAACGGAACATATGCAGGCTTTTTACTTAGCATGACATGACCAACATATAGGTTATGTTCCACTTTTCCAACAATGAGCCGGCAAAAGTAGCCCTGGCATTGGCTACGCGGGGTCAGTATAAACCGAAAACTTTGGCCAAAACAAAAGTGTCTTTCTTAAGTTCCCATTCCCCCGCTAGCGTGTTCCGTTCTTCTGTATCCTATGTGACTAATGCTGCCCGGGGAATAGCTCTCTCCTACTCCCTCTCTATATATAGGCTATCTGTACATCTGTAAGTTGGACTAACTTTTGTATTTATTTATAATGTTCAGTAAGTACCAGATGATTTATTCCTAAACGTTGGTTTTGGTTATTGTCCAATAACTACAATAAATAGGCTAGAACATTTTCCAGTATTTGTCCAGATTGGTTGATCACTTCGAGGTTTTGGATGAATATTTTGAGGTATCGTGCAGTTACCAAAATAATGTATTGTATCGATGCACATAATACTACGTTTGCTATGCCGTAAATTGGCTGACTGGACCGACCTTGGTCAGTTTACGGACTGTCCTGGTCTACTTTGCTCATTCGCGCATTTAAGCGGACACTCAGTGCTGTGTATTGCTCATTTCCCCTCAGGCCCTAGCCATTCGCAAATCAAATCGGCCATTGGACATCTTGACATCACATGGAGCTCCGTCACGTGGCTCCTGAGGAAAGACAGCAAGGGGAGGGGGGACGGAATGGGTGAGTATTTTTTTTTGTAGAAATGTAGACAGTAATACCCAGCCAATAATTCACACTACCTCATAAAAAGTCGACATTTAACCACCCCAGGCCTACAAATCATCGGCACGAAATTATGAGTTCGCTGTACTACGCCAACGCGTTGTTTTCCAAATACCAACAAGCCGCCGCAAGTTGCTCCGTGGTGTTCCCAAACGCACTGAGCGGCGGCACCTTTCCAGACTCTTGTCCAACTTCATCGTGCACCCTTGCTTCCAACTCCTCTCGAAGTGGCTATCACCATGTCACCAATGGAGGAAATGGCAGAGAGTTCCCTCCTTGCTCATCGTCATTAGTTTCATTTTCTAGACTGCACGGAAGCAACGGGAACAGTTTACCATCAATTCTTTCTCCCAGTCCAGAAATGTATTCAAGTGGAGCTGAGGCTGTATCTTACGGGCTGGGATCCGGTTCGCTGAGCTCACTTCACGGATCTCTGTTTGACCGGCACTCCGACAGTCAACATCTGTGCTCAAGAATCGCAACTAACTCAGACTCTGGCTTCGGAAAGCAAACATCCTCCGAAGACCACCATTCGCTTACCGAAGAGAGTCTACGCATTTACCCCTGGATGCGAAGCTCAGGTAAGTGGAGTAGCCTAAACGATATAGCTAAATAATCCACGGGTGGATTCAGAAATATTTCAAGTTAGATTAAAAATAGTTGACGAGAATAGCATGTTAAAAAATGTTGGTTGAACGCGGAGGAAAGATTGGTTCGAGAGGTGCGCGTTAGCTCAAACCGATAATTACGTTAAACGGTCTTTAAACTGTTGGTCCCGTTGCGGAGCTGCCGAGGCCGGTAGCTGAAGCATGCCAGTCTGTTTTTACGACCACTCCCTCCTCTCCCTCTCTGGATCCGTTATCTCTCCCTTCTTCTTTCGCTCCCTCTCTGCCGTCCAGCAGATCTTTTATGACTCTCAACCCCTATAAAGCCGTATAATTTAGGACTTGGTGAATATTCATTAGGTGGCATTGTATTTTGGAACACAGAAAAGGACTAACTGATCGTGCAGTTAGCCAACAAATTATGTATTGCTTTATATAACAATCCAAATTTAAACCTCAAAGTGTATATTTGCATGGCATGGTTCAAATTAATAACCTGGAGCATAAACTTCCTAAAAGAAAACGTAGTGAAATGTTTTGGGCAAATTCGACTTTACTTGTGAACCTTTTGTACGTACTATCCAGTTAATGGCCTATTATATTATTGCACTGTCAGAGCGATCCCTTAGCACTATAAATTACTGGATGGGTTTGATGTCTGTGAGCTTTGAATGCCTGCATTTTTCCTCTGATGGTGAAAGCGTCATTGTGTCGATGGTAACAGTCTGAACATTGAATGGAGGGATGCATTGCGATATGGCCCTTGGAGCAGCGCCCCAGACCACAACAAACCAACACCAACAACAACAACATCCGTCATGACCTCTGAAGCTTAATATGGAGTCTCGCATATACAAAAAATACACACAAATCAAGTTTAGTTGTTGTCTATTACTAATTGAAATAGCCAGTGTTTTTCTTTACAAACATTCATGCGTTACAGTCAGATAGTGAGTATAGTAAATGGCTGTGTGTGTGTGTGTGTGTGTGTGTGTGTGTGTGTGTGTTTGTGTGTGTGTGTGTGTGTGTGTGTGTGTGTGTGTGTGTGTGTGTGTGTGTGTGTGTGTGTGTGTGTGTGTGTGCGTGTGGGTGTTGGTGTGTTAATTATCTATGTGTACGCATGCGTTTTCTGGTGTTATTATCTGTACATGTACTGAAAAGAAAAATGTCAATACATAAAATATTGAGAACATTAATCGTAATATTTTCATTAATACCCAAAGTCTCACTACTTCGTCACCAATCAGTGAATGAGTGTAATCCAGTCAGTGAAGCCTGCATCATGACTGCCCATGCCCTTCACTCTTGAGTTTGCAAGGGCTAACGTTTTCCATAGTTATAAGCCATCCACCGCTCTATATTTTTTTCAGGCCTGTGAAACACAGCCGTCTATTGGCGTGTGTGTGTGTGTGTGTGTGTGTGTGTGTGTGTGTGTGTGTGTGTGTGTGTGTGTGTGTGGATGTGGGTGCTTGTGTGTGTGTGTGTGTGTGGGGGGGGGGGTGTTATTGTGTGTGTGCGTTGGTGTATATTTCAGGCTTGTGACTTCACAGACGTCTGTGAGAGTAGGTGTGTGCGCCTGTGCGTACGTGTTTCTACACGTGTGTGGTTTCTCCTTTTGTGAAAATTCGTGTACGAAAATGCTGGACAAATACAATTACTGAACAGCTCCGGAGATATTTCCAGTTCTTCTTTGAACTGCAAAATAATTAATGGGAAGGGCTATAATAAGATAAATAAATTCTCAATCAGAAAATTGATAGTGATTAACTTAGGTTATTCACTTTAAACGTGGGTGTACAAACATATATTAACAGGCACGGGCAAAATAAATGATCACACGTGTCGCAAAGATTTATATGTTATTCTTCCTTTTCCTCGCTTGCCTGCATGACTGAGATGTGCGTAATATGTGAGGTTACGCTCGTATGCCTGTGCAACGCGGACACTGGCTCTCGCGACAGCCACCATAATGAATTTACAGATTTTAATTTAGATCAAATTCCAGGCCGGGGCTTCGATGGAAATTGAAGGAATGTCTAGAATGTACAGGAGTGATTTCAGAGTCCAGAGTATAGCCGTTAATCTTTGTGGGTGAGAATGATCGGTTGATGAAATACGTACACGCATCTCACCTCTAAGCCAAATAAATAATCACTTGTCCAAAAATAATGTGGATTTTTTTCTACCCACACCTACTAATATATATTCTCTAGTTTTAGTTACGGCTATCTTTCTTTCAACAGAGAATCTATACCCGTGTGCGAGGTACACAGGGGTGGATGAGGAAGCACGTTACCTTGTTTTAATCGGCCTCTTCATGCGAAGAAACATAATTCCTGCAAAGCACAAGCTATTTCTGTTGCTTCAAATAAATATTTGTTGACAGCGTGAGTGCAGCAAACCCGAACATAGCTGAAAAATTATTTTTACTTTAACCGGTCTCTCATTCTGCATATGCGTTCACTTTTTTATTTTCACTAAAGTGAAAAAAGTGATACTTCGCTCTGCAGTCAAGACTAAATGACAATCGCGCACACACACACACACACAAACACATACATACACACACGCACGCGCGAGCTAACAAATGTCAGACTTGCAAACACTCACTCACTCATTCACACATTATGCCTACTGCTTTTAATAAAAATTGAATGTGCGCGCAAACACACACGCACTCACAGGATATACCCAGACGCGCATGCGCGCTCCACACCCACTCACATACGGTCATAATCATTCCAACCCGTACAAAGTAGAAAATAGAACAATCCAGCTGCTGAGATCCCTTAACGGAAATAGTTTTAAACTCATAGATCGAACGGGGAAGCCTGGTGAGAAAAGTCTTCCCACTTTATAGTTTAAACTTTAAATAAGAAGATTGTTAAGAAAGAGTACACTACGATCGTGAAAGATAATTTACCAAGTGGAAACTTGTTTGGTCTGGTGGAGAGAATGTGGTATCCATTTAAAGGTGATATCTTGATAGCTTCTTTAGGGATCAAGGAATGCATTTGAGTTGATACTTATGAATGACATATTAGGTTTACCAACCTTGTTTAGAATATAGGCATACAGCTACTTGTATGAAGTCCCCCTTTCTGCTCTACTTTAGGTGTACCAAACCAACATTTGAATTGTATCCTATGTATAATACAGTCTGTGTGGATTTGAAACAAATCTTGGCAATAGTAAATTCACTGGCCTTCTATATTATCTGTGTAAACAAATATATCATTTGAGCATCCTTGAAACAAACCTCACATAAAGAACATAATGCTGTATTTATCTCAGCAATTTATTGAATAATACTGTAACATGATTTCATAATTTATTCCATCCAGATATGTAAGAGTTTCATCAGTCTACGCCATTTAGGCACACGCACACACCCACACACGCACAGACACACACTCACACACACTGACACAAAAACACACATACACACACACTCTCTCTCTCACACACACACACACACACACACACACACACATACACATACACACACACACACACACACACACACACACACACACACACACACACACACACACACACACACACACACACACCGAAGATAGACAGACAGACGGACATAGTCAGATATTTCTAATGTTTTTCTTATTTTCGATCCAGTTGTTGGCTGTTACTGCGCCTTCCCAAATTGACGTTTCCTGTTAGAAAAAAAAGAAAAAGAAGAAAGAACATGACCATGTGGTTATTGGCTGATATAAAAAACAAGGTTTGATAATTAAAATATTTTTGCCACCGTTTGAAGTAGTACATTACCAAATTAGGTCTACTCAATATACTCATATTTTTCTAATAATAGGCCTAATGCCTCATATATCTCAGGTTATTTACTGTATGGTTACAACTGAATACAATATAAACAAAGAAAACCAACTAGAACTAGATGAAAATAAATAACTGTCTTGTTATTTGGTCTGTAGGATGTTGTCTTTTTATATTATTTTCTTTTGAATTAAACCCTGTTCTCTTATAACACACTCTCATAGCACCGAATTTGTATAGGACTTTAGGCTACATTTCACAAGAACACACACCCACACACACACACACACACACACACACACATATACAAACACACACACGCACACAAATATAATCTTGTGGCCTTCCAACGTCAGCACTGTACGCACACATGGGATGTGCCAATGTCACTTGTATCGCAACGTTTTTGCCTGACTTACACACACCAAGCCAAGGGCAAATGGCTGAACAAAATTTAGTGCTACTGGCTGGTGTTACAAGGCTGTTAACTGCTTTAACTAGACCGTAATAACCTCGGTGTTGGGAGGTGGTAAATACACAACAAATGTTCATGTACCGCAACTTTCGACGCCACAGGTAGAAGCTCAGATCATCACATAAATCTACATTTACACACGGTGCAATAAGACTTATTATTTGACGGTTGTTATTATTCAGGGTAATCCGTTACTTATATTCGGACAAATATTTCAGGTGGAAAAAGCAGTTAATATCCTTCCTTCCTTTTCCCTTCTTCCCCACATGTCTATTTCTCTCTCTCTCTCTCGCTTCCTGATACTGTTGGTCAGGTATATTTGATACCAGTACTGTTTTATTGTTATCCTCATTACTGTTCTTTGTCCTGGCCGCGTGAAAACGTGTGTTTTTCCATTGCTGTGACAGGTGCAGATAGACGGCGAGGACGGCAGACGTACACCCGCTACCAGACGCTTGAGCTGGAGAAAGAGTTCCACTTCAACCGCTATCTTACAAGGCGGCGGAGGATAGAAATCGCCCATGCGCTTTGCCTCACCGAGAGGCAGATCAAAATTTGGTTTCAGAATCGAAGGATGAAGTGGAAAAAAGAGAACAAGACGAGCGGAGCGAGCTCCCCCATAACGGTTGAGCTAGCAGTCGGTGAAGAGGGAGAACAGGACTAGAGCTTTGGTGAAACTAACCTATTCATGTTTATTCTGGTTACATGAAGAACTAGCCGTGGAAGGCCCGGCACTTACAGAACTCACTTTTTTTTAATAGTATTATTGTTATTTAGTCATATTATTCATTCACGTTTTCTGACGACAGCACGGTTCGGTAGTGCTCACATAACCGTTTCCATAGGTGACAGTCCACAGTTTCAGCCAACATGATCTGTTGATCCTGTGAAGGTCCGTAGACCACCTTTCACAAACATATGTTTAGAATTCCACGAAAATGACAAACTGCACTCGAAATCTCTTGAAAATTGTTCATATAAATATGTTGGACTGCTAACATTCGACATTTTGGTTAGGTTTAAATCGCCTTATTTGATTGTGGACCATGCACGTTCAACAACAATAACATGATGCACATACATTGATATGGACCTATTTTCAGAAAGGCGTTACGTTTGATGTGAAGTATTGAAATATTAATATTAATGTTACTTTTCTTTTCTTTATTATTTTTAAATGTTGAACACGGTTTTACACTGAGAAAACGAAACAGTAGACTACCTATGATTTGTATGCGTGTGTTTTATTACGATAAAGCTTAAGTGTTCAACGGATTGGATTATTAAAGAACAAAAATCTGAACTTGGTTCAACTGAATATGCCAATAAACCCACATTAACTTCATGTAGTGTGGTTGCAAAATAAAAAATAAAAAATAGCACAGCAATATGAAGACAACAAACGGTTTAGTTTGTTTTAGTTATAAGGATGATTCTAAGTATCTGATGAGCATTGTTCTATGTTAAGCATAGCACTGTAGCACGTTGGGATTGTATACAGTAACGGCCAGCAAAAACGAGGATTAAATGTTGTGTTAGGTTTTTTTATGAAAAAGTAGCCTAATTGAAATAAAAGATTATCCAAGTAATATTTGTGTAGTTTTCTTAAAAAGCAGCAACATAATAGCTTAACGCCTACTTTTTTCGTTCATCCTTTCATTTGTGTGGATTAAAACGATGTTTGCATTCGTTTTCTTTGAATTGTATATATCTATCTATATATAGATATATAGATATACATATGTATATTTGATGTCGTGAAGTAGCCTAGGCAAAATAAAGCATTTAGTAGTAAAACAATATGTAGGCCAGCCTATAGTAGGAGATTAAACATCAGGCCTACTGATAAATATCTGTAATCAGTTTAGATAACTTTCAGGTTTTACCGAGAAAATAGAAAACCGGAAATTGGGTGAATGTTAACATTAAGTTGAATTTATAAGCCTTCATATTTATCTACAGAAATAGGTATAGTTGAACCAAAAATGCATTTTATGCGTAGCCCTAAATGGGCTTAGCCTACCTTGGTGTTTGAGTAGCTTATGTTTTTCGTAGTTTGTAGTAATTATCTATTAAACCAATGTGACCACTTATAAATCCTGCCCTCACGTTTATCGACAGGTAAGCACCTTTGATGTAAAACTGAATCAAATTAAATAGCATGTTGAGTATTCACACTTGATTTTTGTCTACTAAGTCATAGTCTTCATTGCTTTGGGATGTTACATTCATACATTGTTTCTAAGTCAGGCATATTTTCACGTTAGACATCATTTAGATTACTGGTTGGACAACAGAGATCTCTCAGAACACTAGGCTAACTAGTAGTCCTACTTTCTAGACTACAACACACCCGTTAAACTACAATTATTAAACATTTACCTGAACGTATAACCTCAATCCTTCGAACATAGGCCAACATGGCCTACAAAGCTACTGGGGCCACTTCTCTGCGGATTAATCTTGTGTCAGACTCTGTGTCGAAAATAACAGTGTGTGAAAATAACAATCCTTTACCGACTCTTGTGAACGAATAGTGCAGTGCTATATTCAGGGTGTGTGGGAGCCTGGTCTAACGCCTTTTATTGCATGTATGAATAGGCCGGAAACTGCCATAAAAACCCAAACCCAAAAAGAGCCCAAACAGATCGGCGAAACAGACGGTTGGGAAGACTATCTATTGGCGAGCCGGCGTTTTATTGCGACAATACAGACTAGCTGCTGTTGTTTGCTCTGTTATTAATTGCTAACATTCTACACAGAGGAAACACCATATCCAAGTGACGCAACCTATAGTGCAGGAATTAGACTCAACCATCAGCAATTCAATTTCAAACGGAAATACACTCCTACATGCAATTATTAAGATGGCTAGTAAGCAAATAGGCCGCTGTAAGGTTATATCGCGTGTCTAAGCTTTTTGGGGCATGTTGTTTTTTAAATGAAAAGTGCTTCGGAAACATTTTTTAAATGAATTATTTTAGTTAAGGCTAAATGGTCTATGCCTGCCGACTACTGCCTGCATCACAATAAGTAATCCAATATGTAATCTACTTAATGATCAGGGCTACAAGCTTCCCTCCTGACTTTAATTGCATTACTGCTACAAAGCGGGAAAGTTGCAGTAATATAACATGATTTGTTATAGACTTGTTATAGATATACTTGTTATAGTTGATGTTGATTATATGATTATTGGGAATCTACTTGTCCGTTTGCAAACGTTTGGTCTGACATTTCTTGCAGGTGTGACCCATCTACCTTTCTGCAGCATCCTCGGCATCTTTACAATATTGGCCTGTGGGCTAGCGACGCAATTGCCGCATTGCGAAAACACTAGTACGCTCAGATTGTCCATTGCGCATTGGCGTCTGTTGGTGTTTTAAAGATATACTATTTGGTATAGTTTTTGCTACAAGAAGTTTGAAACTAAACAAGGGGCATACTTTGCTACTGTTGCCACCGCTAATAACACTGGTTGGTCAAATGGACGGACATGATTCCTATTTGGTTCGTTAGGGCACCATATAGTCCTGTTAAAAATGTAGCCTATAGGTCGTGTTGGATTTGGCGAAGGCCTTTTTATTTATTTCAAAAGGCTTTCATTACAATTACAAATGATCATTCAATGCTCTCTGAAACGTAATTTTCTGTATTTTGTAAATGGGGATCAATAATAATGCAGACAGATTTGGCGTGAAATGTATTTCTTAACCATATAATGTTGCTATATAATGTTTGGAATTGTAGCATTGCTGATTGTTTTGTGGATACACTAACATCATATCGCTATTAAATTGCCAATTAGTTGAATTCCAAGTATGTACATCAATTAATGAACAATGTCTAACTTTACATAGGCCTACATGATCAAGTGTATGAGAATAGCATGTCTATGAAGAAAGAAATTCGTGTATGAAGATATGTGTCGTAACTAATAAAGTTTTAAATAAATAATCAGTTTGGAGGCCGGTGGGTCGGTTTCCATGCTCGTGTTCTCGTTCTTATTTCTGAAATAAATAAATCCACACAAATACTATTTGTCCATTGCCTACTATGGAACACAAATACACAAAGTATGTAGAAACACGCACAACTAATACTTTACCTTCTAGAAAAAAAAAACATCTAGCTATAATCCCACACAGAAAATGGATCTCACTCGGGAGATCTGTGTTTTTGTCTGCTTGTTTTCTCTTTAAAGAAAAGAAAATGGCGACTCAGAAAGAGGGGAGAGCAAGACCTTGCTTCTAAAAGCACTACACGAAGAAATGCAATAAATTCCTTGTTGTTTTATGAAAATTTACAACTTTGTGATAGAACTTTATGAGTGGCCGGGTGCCGGGATTGGCCAACGGGCTGGTCATGTGGATAGGCTTAACGTGAACATGAACTTTTTATGATTTCCCAAGTGACTATATTGCTGCATTCCTTTTGGCCCGGCCACCCTTTCTTCCTGCAGTGGTTTAGCTTAAACGCTATCGCCCAAAGTCCTTGCTATATTGAAATAATTCATAGGAATCGGGATGTTTAAAAGAATAGGAGGGCTGCCACAGAGCAGTGAAGAGAAGGCGAGGTGAGTGAGGGGGGAAAGCTCGTGTCTTATCCGTGGTGCGTTCGAGCCCCCCTTCTGTTTACTGGGACCTGCCTCCTCCTCGACGGCTATGGCTCCGTTCTCCATCTCGTGCTGTCTGTGCTAATGTGTCGGACCGTGATTGGGGCACTGCCGCAGCGATGTGAGGCGAGCGACCGGGCGAGACTGAAACGCTAAAGAGAAACTCCGGGCATCCCGGGAGGCTCGTAGTAATGCATTATTAAAAGAATAAATTGACTCCGTTTCCGCGGGGAATAGCGAAGATGAAGATGACGGTGAAGAAGAAGAAGAAGAAGAAGATGATGATGATGATGGGGGTTTAATGACGAAAACATCTCCGCGCCAACCACTACACTGTGTACTACGCTTTCGGCTTTTTGATGTCTTCACGCGATGTGTGTTTGGCCGAGCGGCTGGCTTGGCGGACAGACAGAGACGGCAGGGATGCCCTTAACCAGTCATTACCGCGAGCTGCAGGTGTGTGCGGGGCCCACGGCGCAGCTGTCCATCGGGCTCGTGACGGATTATCAACAGAGGTAAGTCCCACGCTCCTCTTTGATAAGTAGCACGCGCTGTGTGTGCTCTCAGAAGACGTAAACACATTACGCATATTTAAAAATGTAATTGGACTAAACAAAGTTAACATTAACCGTCACTTTAAAAGAAAAACGCATTCGTTCAGCGATATGTGTCTACATAAAATACACGGGGAATTTGCTAGACTGTGGAGTTAAACATATTGGCAATACGTCTTGCCTTGTAGTAAATCGGTCTTGCCTTGTTGCCATGTGATGAATTAACTGGATTGGAATGAGTGGAATTAGAAACGGACGGCAAATTGATCAGAATATCATGTTGCCATTGCAGTCCAATTGATCAACGCCGTGAACGGGGAAAAGCACCACAAAGCCGAACATGAGGGTGATGCAAGCGTTAATGGATAGTTGACTTTACCAATAAGGGTATCTTTTGAATTTCTTTTGCAACACAAAACACAGGACCGCTTGAGTCACTTCATGAAGATGAAAGCTCTTATTCAAGAAAAATAAATGCATAAAATCAATCACTTTGAATGTTTAACAAGAGAGCTAGAGAGGGAACAAGCTAGACGCAGTGCTTACACAGACTGATGACTCCACAGTATCATTTATTATAATATTGTTCGTTTGGTATGTGACTTGGACTTCCATAACCTGTTCGTCCAACTGCCCGTCTGCTTTCTCAATCCTTGCTGTTCCACTGTGGGGCTTTGCTAGCGAGAGTCTCGGGATAGTTGTTATATTTGCAATTTTTTTTCACTTCCAGTGCATTGTAGAACTTCCAGGTTACAACCGTCTGTGAGCGTGCGTGTGCGTGGCCTCCCCCTGTGTTGCGTCTGCGTTGTGTGTGTGTTTGTTTGGAGACGGGATGGGAGGAGGTGCTAGAGAGGAATGTTTTTTTCTGTGTCTGAGCTATCCTGATTCTACACAGGCTACTTTTATGGCTTTATTTCCCTTCTCATTTCCTCCCTCCGGCGGGAGGTCTGCTGTTTTTACGGCCGCGAGGAGGGCAGACGGTCCGGGCCACCGCCTCCCATCAACCCCCATATGGCGTCTCACTGTACTATCGTGTTTTTAATTCTAGTATCACAGCCAAGCAACCACGATTGTCTTCAAGTCATTGAAACACAGACAAAAAGACACAGACAAACACAGACACTGTTGTGTGTTTGTGTTGTTCTAAGTATTGTGTTATTCTGAGTTACACAACGCACAACTCATTCAGAACAATAATGTATGCCGTAGCTACAAAGTTATGTATATTTACATGATATATAACTACCTTAAATGTTAAAATAGAATACACTATCGATATTATGTTGTAGTGTTTAAGATATGGTTTAAAGCTATTATTGTTCTTGTTGTTGTGGTTGCAGTTGTTGTTGGTATAAAAAAAGTTAGTATTATTATTATTAGTTAGTAGAAGTGTAAGTAGTAGCAGCAGCAGCAGCAGCAGTAGTAGTAGTAGTAGTAGTAGTAGTAGTAGTAGTAGTAGTAGTAGTAGTAGTAGTAGTAGTAGTAGTAGTAGTAATAGTAGTAGTAGAAGTATGCTGGGGTAGTGGCAGCGTTACCATTATTACTAGCTATTTTAAACAAGATCCCAAAAAATCCCCTGAATAATTGGCGAAATATAACTTTTGTATTATGGGCTTAATCGTTGGATATCTGCTTACTGTCTTTAAGATTACTCGTATAATCTAATATATATTAAATAACAAACCTCTAATAAAAAATAGGTGATCTGAGTTAATTAATACTGATATACTGTGTATTTCCTTTGTAGTTTTGTTGTTTTCAATTTGTTTATCTTTTTATATATTTTACAGCTGCTTTTTATTCCTGCTTGCTGCTCTAGCACCCGAAATTCCAGTCTGGGATCAACACAATTGTATCTTATCTCATCCTATCTTATAGCCATATATTAATAGTCCGACAAGTGAGGTTTTATTTGTTAAAAGATAATGTTCCCACGAAATTAAAAATGAATAAAAAAACACCACATAGTAAATAATTAATCCTTTATTTAAATTAACAAATACAGCACAATAACTAATACATAAAACACAATATTGCCGTCACTAGAATGGATTGATTACGGACATACCCGCTGCAACATGAGGCTATGTGTGTGTGTGTGTGTGTGTGTGTGTGTGTGTGTGTGTGTGTGTGTGTGTGTGTGTGTGTGTGTGTGTGTGTGTGTGCGTGTGTGTGTGTGTGTGTGTTCGATAATGTGAATGTATGTACTATAGAGTACGTCTTTGCCTATATGAATGCAAAGCAGTTCCCAGGTTTGCAGAAAACACTCTGACGCCATCTAGCGTCGTATTGAAAACAGCACAAAACAATCAATGCGCCACACATGCACTTCTGCGTACCAAGGAACTGATTCGTTCAGTGAACAAATTGTTTGCGTGTATGCTTTGCACATTGTGCTCACCTGTGCAATCTTGATACATATCTATACTCAGTCTACAAACACCCTATTCATACAAATAGATGATCGCGACAAAGCCTTGAGAGGCACACGCGAAGCTTCCCCTTGTGTTGATGTGCAGATGAGTTCTGGTCACCGTTCAAAGGCAAGCATGTGGACTGTTTGCGTGTTAATGTACATAGCTGTTCCCCCTATACATATGTGGGTGTTTTAGCTGTTGACATAATGATGAGAGCCCGGCTTCCTCTGGTGGTTTACTAGGCGTGTTTCTTTCTCTTCGGTGCACTTTAACACGGCGTCGCTGGTTAGAGTGGAACAGGAAGAGGGGCTCGATGCTGCGTGTGGAGTGTCATTGTGTTTCAATGTACCACATCTGTGAAAGGCTGTGTGTGTGTGTGAGGGGGGGGGGGGGGGGGGGGGGTTGGGTGAGTGTGGATGTGGATGTGGGTGTGAGTGAGGTGTACCAAAGGCTGGTGGCAGTGAAACGTAGAAGAATGCGGGGGGCCGTAAATTCTGTCTTTTTCCTGCTCCTGCACGAGCAGCCGTTGTGTCTTTGATGTAAGCGGAGACCTAGAAGCTGAGGAGAGAGGGAGAGAGCGAGAGAGAGAGAAGAGAGAGAGAGAGAGAGAGAGAGAGAGAGAGAGAGAGAGAGAGGAGAGAGATTTGTGGCATGCAGAAGAATAAAGAAGAGAAAGGGAGACAGAGATAGAAGGAAAAGCCTGGAGGCTACGTTCTACGTCCTCCCCCCCCCCCCGCCCCCGCAAACACACACACACACAGACACACATACACACACACACATATACACAAACATACACACACACACACATAAACACACACAGAGACACACACAGACACACACATATACACACAGACACACAGACACAGATACACACAAACACAACACACGCACACACACACACACACACACACACACACACACACACACACACAACACACAACCCTTATTCTTTCTCTCCTCGTTTGACCGTCAATGAAAAACGTACTTCTGTGACTGCCCATCTGCACTCCCCCGTTTATTCCTCACTCGTTCTTTCCTCCAGTCTTTATTTGAAGAACAACACGTGACTACGGTTAGCTGAATTTACACTGTGGGGAATGAAGCGTGGTAGAACCGTGCACTCCACCTTATCTGTCGCTCTTATATATATATATATATATATATATATATATATATATATATATATATATATATATATATATATAATATATAATTGACACATTAACAAACACACACACACACACACACACACACATCAACATACATAATACACTTTTTGGGTGAAAGTTATTTTTGCAATACTGTGTGTGTGAGTGTGTGTGTTTGTGTGTGTGTTAATGTGTCAATTATATATATATAAGTTGTTTTAGTTCTACATCCATATTTGCATAAGTCATTCTGAACGTTAGCTTTTTTATTATTAGCCTCTTTTTGCGGACCACGTGCACACGTAGTCGTATTTGGGAATTTGCTTGACAAGCAAACCCCTCAGTCTCCTATGATTACCATTTTATTAAATACATTCAACACCACCTTTTAATAACAAACCGTGAACGGATGTAGCTCTATTTGTCTTGTGTTACAATACACCCAATTGAATAAAGCGCACATAACCTTATTTTAGCAAAACATAACGTTTCAATAAAATGTATGTATGCTCATTTGCTGGCTAATTGGCAAGTTACATGAATAACAGCCAATGACGAATTCACGTTGTTGAATTGGCCTGTCGTTTCTGTATAAATCATTCCCAGAATGCAAACTGCCAAAAGGTCTGTGTTTTTCAGATATTTTGATAAAAACAAATTCTTAGTCATTAATGTTTAACGCACCTGCTAGCACAGCGTTTTGAATGGAGCGCTTGCGGTCACTATTAACACTCCGGTGACTTCGCAATACAGTCATAGAATGAAGGACGGTCGTGTATAAATAATACACCGAGTCAGCCTCGTAAGGCCATTTTTAAAGTTTATAATTAACTCAGAGAAAAACTAGTGAACCATTTGGTTGCGCGCACTCAGGGAAACACACAAGGGAGCTGTCTCAATACACAGGAAAAGTTTTGGAAGTAACTCACTCTTCACTGCAGTGTTACGATAACATAGGCCTAAATTATCCTAAACGTATGTACTTGTTAGATTTTATATAGTGTAAAGTGAAATTAGGTGGCCTAAATACAGTTAAATAGGGTAGGAGTTATGCAATGTCCGCCTTTGACCTGCCTTCCTTCTCCTAATAAAATAACCTATCATTTGCTCGTGTTATTCCATATTAAGGCTAGTATGTACAGATTTATACTCAATTTGAAATAATTGTTTGTTTTTTGTTTATATAATTGAA
>JACYXH010000069.1:1235000-1290000 GCA_026745465.1 Lota lota | reverse complement strand
CGGAGATGCCCCACAACGCTAATGCGATTACATGATATTGATAAACATAGACATAGACATAACTAATGGAAAGTGAAAAATATTATTGTCATCATGCTGGATAGTCCCCAATACATTTGTATCTGCAAAGTTATACAAAACAATAATGTTGCAAAAATATCATTTGCCCGTTATTTTGGCGTGCATGTAGGCTCAGGTATAACCTACATCTATGTACGTACCTACGTTTCAAACAAAGTAATATCCTCCTACTGTCCCTCCATCCTCCTTTCTGACAATGTAAATCAGACTTAAGTGTAGACACATGTAGATACAGGACGTAGGCAACAGGGCTGTAAGTACTTCTTGTGTACAATAGTAAACCTGTACTAAAAACCAAAAGGTCATCACTGTCTGATCTTAGCCTACGATCAAACACAAATCCGACCTGAGCCATGTATATAAGTTCAGACATTATTGCAGGAAAGCTGTCGAAAAAACACTTCCAGTTATGTTGATTTATTATTGTTATTAAATATCCAAACAGTGACAAGGATAGGCCTGAGGTAAGAAATTGATAGGAGATGCACGTGCAATATGCCTCTATTCCTTTAATATTATTTTAGGCGCATAGATCTATAGTTATAGCATATAAACAAATAATGAATAATGGATGTTTAACGCGCAACATAACACCATATTCCCACTTTACGCACACGTAAAGATGACGCAGACATGATTTACGCTTGCCAAATAACTTTTAATGCGGTGAACATTAAGGGCCTAAAATATATTCTATTTTGCTGCAGTTTATTGTGTGGAAACGCCAGTGCGTGTGTACGCGTGCAAGTGTGTATATGTGTGAGTGTGTGTAAGAGAAGGTGGAGGTGAGAAAGAATGAACGGTAGAAGACAGAATGAGAGAGAGCGAATATGCAACAGAAGAGGAGGCAGAGAACAAGGAGTTGATGGAAAGACACAGGAAGAGCAAATTGTCGAAGAATTCAATTTAACGCGCGAGGGATTCCATAGTTTTTCTGCAATCTCATCGGAAAGGATGGAGAAGCGGTCAAATAACCAAGATACGAAAGAGAAATGATTAATATAAAAATGGAGAAGGCTAAGGAAGGAAAACAAGAAAGGGGGAGGGAATAAGAGAGACTATCCATGCGCGTTTTTGTTGGTTATGTGTGTGTGTGTGTTCGGGGGGATTTTCTATAACACCCCCCCCCCCCCCCCCCCCCCCCCCCCTCCTCGAAGGTTCGGCGCGTTTCTTACTGCACACTGGCAACGGAAAGAACGACAGAACAGGGAGAGTCAGAGGCTCGCGATTGGTCATTGTATGGTCAGCTGGTCCCCCTCCTCTTCTTCCCCAACTCTTCTGCTCCCGTTCTGTCCCATACTGGCACAAAGCCACCCATAGACCCCCCCCCCCCTCCCCCCATACACACACACACACACACACATACACACACACCCTCCTCCCCAGTGCCGTTTCTCTCTCCCTCTCTCTCTCCCTCTCTTTCTCACATATACACACACGCGCGCGCACACACACACACACACACTCACACACACACATACACACACCTCCTCTTCGTCTTCTACCTCTCACCCCTCCCTCCCTCTACCTCCATCTCCCCTTCAAGTCAAAACCCCCCAATCTGCGATAAAGTAAGTGATAGCTGTAAGCCTGTTGGACTGTAAGCTATAAAACACAACAAATCAAAACGTGCAGGCCAAGGGGAAAGGCAGGGAAGGGAGAGGGAAAGGAGATACACTTAGCTTTAGCATTTAGCTATTTTTGTGTGTATTACTCCCCTCAAATATCCTCCTATCTATCTTCCTCTCCAATTCTCCTCCTTTCCCAATGAGTTCGTATTTCGTGAACTCGACGTTCCCGGTTACGCTACCGGGCAGCGGACAGGCAGCTGCCGAGTCGTTCCTAGGGCAGATTCCGCTTTATTCGTCGGCGTACACGACAGATTCGTTGAGGCACTATCCAGGCGCTGCCGCCGTCACCGCAGCAGCTGTAGCGTACGGAGCCACCGGCGTACATCAAGAGAAACAGTACTCGGCGTCGAATTACTACCAACAGGCGGCGAACGGAGCCTACGCCGTGCATCGGGCACCTGGACTAGGGGTGAGCAACGGAGCAGGCGCGTGTGACTACACAGCGGCAGCCGCAAGTTTTTACCGGGAGAAAGACCCAACCGCGTGCAGTTTAGAGGAGCATTCACTCTCGCTCAGTCAAGACATTGTTCATCGCAAAACAGAATGCCCCGGGCTAAGTGGGAAAGGGCTGTTTGGTGAGATGGTCGACGACAAGCAATCGACCACTCCCGTGTATCCCTGGATGCAGAGGATGAACGCGTGTAACGGTAAGTCCTGCTCTTTACTCTTCTCTTATAAGCATATACAAATCGAAAAGGGCATCTCTTTTTGGTATTGTATGTCAGTCTTGCTCACCCGTTTTCCCAACCTCTCTTTCACACTTCTACTGCTTTCTTTACAGCTTTATGGTCCCCCGTCATAAAACTCGGTTTGTTTTGGTTTTGCAGCGTCCGTATTTTATTGTCGGGGCTCCTGGCACTGCGTTTGACCTGCCCAGTGTAACACACCGGAAAACGTGCGAGGACAGAACGTGGAAACCTGTCAAGATAGTGTTGTGTGTTAAAACACAAATAGTGAGATAGACGGAAAGAAAATGTAAGATACTGACAGATGGGAAGATGGGGATTGTAAATAAACGCATAGCATTCCAATATCTATTTAAAAAAAACGCATTATTCTTCTGTCTGTTTTTATCTTTTCATCCGCTTCCTCTCCTCCTATGGCGACATTTTCACTCACTCCCTTAAGCTGATAGTTAGAAAGGTTTCCAAGTTCGCCTCAAGGCAAAAAACATTTTTCAATGCGCTAGATTAAAAGAGTGCGAACGAGGCTTATCCATGTCACTGACAGAGAAAAATAGCAGAAGCTACTTTAGTCATTTTTTCTTCTTTGTCTGCAAATACCATTCACAAAAAAATGGTTATGTACACACACATATATATATGTGTGTGTGTGTGTGTGTGTGTGTGTGTGTGTGTGTGTGTGTGTGTGTGTGTGTGTGTGTGTGTGTGTGTGTGTGTGTGTGTGTGTGTGTGTGTGTGTGTGTGTGCAGGGCACTCTCCATCACTTTTAGAGGGATATATTTACAACCATAGCCTCCAGTTTCTCTATTTTAAAAGCTAGTATTGCTAACCAGACATTGAATTATGTTACATCGAAGCACGGACTTCAGGGTGATACGTAACACTATTTATAAAGTTTATTATTGCTCTTCACACACTTATAAATGCAATTTGGACACCTCTTGTACGGTTGATTTAGAGCGGAATGTGTAACTGTGTTGAGAAAATAAAAAGAATGCAGGTCCACGTGCAACTAGGATACTTTCAAGGGCAGGGATAGTTGTACGGTGAAACAATAAAAAAAGAAACATATGATTAATTACCGTGGGTCAGTACACAGACAAGAAAAATAAGAAAATAAAAAAACAGCTCTCTTTAGCTACACTTAAATCCATGCTACTTGATCCATATGTTTTCTAAGCACTTTCTCAATAATCCGGTTAACTTGTCCGCGCTCTCGTTTTTATTCATTGTTGTTAAAGGGTATAGGGTCAAAGTTGCAATGTCCTTCTCAGATCAATACAAAAATGCAAAACTGCTAATCAGCCAATAACATTACTTGATAAATCTTGTGGGAAACTAAAAACCCAAATGCAGAATATGAACTAAATTATTATAACAGACTGTATAAGTGTAGCACTGGTCTTTCCTGGATGCTGCTGTCAAAGCATTTGAATATCATCATTAGGCATAGTCACTCTCTGTTATGACTTAGACTCTTTGGGTTCAAATACATTCATAAAAATGCATGACCATCGAATAGTAATCTGTATCTTCTTGAAGATAGCATAGCTTATAAGAATTCCAATAAGAGTTTATACTATTTATTATATAAGTGCAAATGGTCGTAACGGATAAGGCACATGCTTTAAAGAGGCCTGGAGCATCTGAACAAATTCAAACTATACGTTGAATATTTATGAAAGGGCCCCAGAGGGGACTCTCCCCACACATGAACACTATCTCTCTCTCTCTCTCTCTCTCTCTCTCTCTCTCTCTCTCTCTCTCTCTCTCTCTCTCTCTCTCTCTCTCTCTCGCTCTCACCCGCACCTATCGTTAGTTTTAAACAAGCACGAGACCATTTCCTGGTTAATGTTTCACTGTTTCTGGTTCCATTTCTTACTTTTCCCCCTTCAAATAACAACCCCCTCTCTCTCTGTCACAGGAACCTTTGGTAACCCCGGTCGGCGGGGGCGACAGACGTACACCCGTTACCAGACACTTGAGCTGGAAAAAGAGTTTCATTTCAACCGGTACCTCACGCGGCGACGGAGGATAGAGATAGCCCACGCACTCTGCCTCACCGAGAGACAGATCAAAATCTGGTTCCAGAATCGAAGGATGAAGTGGAAGAAAGAGAACAAACTCATAAACTCTTCGTCTTCGGCGAATGGCGACGAAGAGGAGAAAACGACTGAGTGAAAAAAACTTTGAAAGTTATCAAATAGAAACAAGGAAGGAGAAACACGTAAAAAGCCATGATCGAAAATCGAATCGACAAAACGAAAATGAGAAGTTTGAAGAAGAAAATACCTTGGTTATCACATTCAATGAGATGCGCTGTGCTGTCATCTAAAACTGATCAAATTTAAAGTCCTGTCCTAGAAATATTGAGACTACGTCTGGCCTCTCTAATCCTATTGAGTGATGAAGTGTAACGAAACATTCAGCAGATTATGTTCTTGTGCTCTAGTCACAGCAGGTAACGCTCTCAAGATTCAAAGCCTATTTGTCAAAGACTGACCAAGGATTGGTCCCCTTTATTATGCGGATGTATCTCAAATTACTCAAATTAAATCGACCATTCCACCCCCCCAAAAAATATACCAGTCAAACGTCAGACGTTTGTCGTTAGTGTATGGTGGCGTGATACGGTTGTTGTGCGCTTTTCTTCTCATTTTAAAAACGTCGAACGTATGTTAAACACACTTATGGTGTCATAAGAAGAAAAAATATTGACAATGTATGTAAGTCATATTCGTGTTCGTATTTAAGCTGTACAGAAATAAACCCACGCTCAGTTCTCCTTCTACGGGGAATCAATGTACCTTAAATTAACTTTTCCCAGAAACCAGGTTGTTTTTATTGTAATGTAGTTGCCAGCGATTGGGAGTGTTAATATTATTCTTCAAACTACCTAGTCTATGCCATCCCTGAAGAGTTAGCATATGTCTTCTGGGGTTCTATGTGTTTTTTGTTTATGTTAGTGATTTTGTCCACCCAACCCCCACCCCTCTTCCCAGAAATGCCTAATAAAATGTAAAGAAACATATTCCAGTTTAAAACAGCGAAGTTCTTTTTCGGTAGTTCTACATGTGTTATCATGGCCCATTGATATGAAATGGCAATTCCTTCTGGTAAAAGTGTAAATAAATAACATAAATTGCAAAATAACTGTTGTTCATGTACATACATAGTCAACGATCTCATTGTACACACACACACACACACACACACACACACACACACACAAACACACACATGGACACGCACACTAATACAGATAGGGTGTTATGAACATTTGCTTGATAGCAACTTGAAATGTTTATATTTTCAAGTTGTAGAAAATGTGCACAAGTGTAGGCCCATACTCTTTTCCAGTCCACCTGGATTGACCCAGAGTGGAAAGCTCGACCACAAGGACACTTTTCAGCTGAATGCTGGACTTACTGAGGTTCCCATGAGAGAAGGACCTGTCCTCCAGCCATCACAGACCACATGCATAAAACACACACACTCACGCACACACGCAAACATACCCACACTCACACTTGAGTCAAACAAAGTGAGCCACCTCTGCTTCTCTGTCTTTCCTCACTAATCACTTTCTCTCGCTGTCTAACAAGGGGTACATAGTTTGAGTTACACATCGTAAACACACACACACACACACACACACACAAACACACACACACAGGCACAAACACAGGGTCACTGACACACACAAACATATACATGCACATACACATACAGACATACATACACACATACACACACATGCAGCAAGAATTGGATACTTATTGTTATACCGGCTTTTTGCATAACGTATGCCTACAAGGAAAGGTTTGAATTGAGTATGCCAAAGGCACTGCTAGTATACACGCAAGTGTAAATGCAACTGCATATTGTGGTAGGATCATTTCCACAAGGAAAACTCTTAAATACATGTTTACGTTGCTCATAAAATGCAATAAAAACACAATGAATAGAGTAATGCCATTGCATTGCTTGATTTGTTAATTAATACTTTCCTTGATAAGAGATGGATGTTGGCTGGAACTTAATGGATACAACTCCAACAGCTCCAGGGATCAAGGCAATGTGCCTGCATGCCTTCAGGAGACTTCCCACCACTACGGTAAATTGAAGGCACCATAAGGTGTGTACACCAGAGGCTGTAACAGTTTATCGTACAGCAAGCGTTACTTTTCACCAAAAGAAAACCTTACAAGACGATTGCAACTGTATATATTCTTGAAAAGCGTCAACGTGTTATACTTTGTGAACTTACAACCAGGGCTGGCTTGTCCTCACTGTTATATTTCATATTTGACATACCATTTTTTACAGAATAGAGCAACTGCAATGAGATTTGTATACAGATCAATATTTATCAGCTATATTTTTCTGGTTGACATTGCCTGAAATAGTTTGTCAACTGTTTGTATTTAGCTATGTTTATGTATATCGTTGTTATTTCACTCAATCAAGTTGTTGTTTTACAAGGTTTTAGCCCACTGGCCATTACACTTACGTTTAGGTTTTGTTTGTAGGGCGTTCTGTGTAGGCTACTATCTGTGTTGTCTGGCTTTTCAGAAGTTAAATATAACTTGTATAGAAAACGAGACAAGCTGAGTCAGACAAACCTAAACACAAAGGGCACAACTAAAAGGAAAATAGAGAAAGTTAGATGGATAGATAGATCCACAATGCATCACAATGCAGTGCCAAAAATTAAGCTTGCCAAGAAATGTCAGTGGGAATTCAGAGCGTGTATACATTGTTAATTATCATATTCATATAATACAATAATTGAAAGGTGTTCTTTTTTTCTGCATGATGTGTGTGAATGAAACGGATATTCCAATAACATTATCTCCTAGATTACTAGTCATTCTCTGTGAAGACTGCAATAGATTATGTTCACGGTAGGTGGCGCTCTGAGCCAACCCCCGACACCTCCGGCAGCACTGTGGCAGGGGAGGGGAGAGACAGAGAGAGAGGCGACCTCTCTGACGCTACAAAGTTCCATATCTTCTTCCGCGCCGAGAACGGCACAGCCCATCCCGTCATCATTAGTAACCATAGAGCATGAATTACCTTTCCAAAGTCATCGGCGAGAATTTACGACTGGTCAACAAAAGCACGTGATTCCTCCCAGAACGCCCCCTCCCCCTTTTTTCTGTCTCTCTCTCCTCCTTTCCCCCTCCCCCACCCCTCCCCTCCACCTCGCACCACACACCGCCACCCCACCCCCGTATTTGGAAGGCGCATACATAGCTAAAAACGAAGTACAGTGCAACGCCATAATTCACTAATACATCATAAATCGTTGAAAGTACCCGCGTTATAACGACCAAGAGAAATCTAACAAATCAAGCGCCCTTAGTACTCTACTGTAAGTCTGCAACTCTCTAAAACAATCTAAATGAGCTCTTACTTTGTAAACTCGTTCTCGGGGCGCTACCCAAATGGCCCCGACTATCAACTGCTAAATTATGGAACCAACAGCGGTGCAATGAACGGCGGACCGTACAGGGACTCTTCAGCCGCCACCATGCACCATGCGACTGGCTCGTACGGCTACGGCTACAATGGCATAGACTTGACAGTAAATAACCGTGGAGCGGGCAACAATAACGTTGCTGCTACAGGAGGACATTTCGGGGCTGGTTCGGTGGTCGGGGATTCCCGAGGCTTTGGCTCCCCGACGCCGGAGAGAACCTTCCGACAGTCGACCAGCTGCTCCCTAGTATCTGCGGCAGATTCACTACTGTCGCCCGGCGGTGGAGACTCCAGCCTGGGAGTCAAAAGTTCATCTCCCCGCTCAGAACAACAAGGAAGCGGTAATCTCAGTTCTCCTAACCTCTCGTCCCCCAACATAGCTCAGCGATTCAGCGAACTGGACGAAGCGTCGTCGGAGACCGAGGACGCACAGCAAAATAGGGCAGGCGGCAACAGCAGCAACCCGGCGTCTAGGACTGTTCACGCACAAGCCGGACAAAAGCACGAGGGTGTTTCGGCAGGATCAGCCGCAGCGACCACCAACAACACGGGGATGACAGGCAACGACACACAGTCACCACAGATCTTTCCCTGGATGAGGAAACTGCATATTAGCCATGGTAGTTGCTTGTTTTATTCCATTAGCATTGCGCAATGACTATTTATTTGAAAACAATGTCCAAGGTATACAGACTAAACACACATTGTGTATACGACACAATGTGTCGTATATGTGAATAGGTTAATAGTATGTAATTGTTTTTGTGTGTGACTGTTTGTAAAACGTGGAGACTGTATTGGGATACTGTATGTGTATGTGTTTACATACACCTTAATGGTCAATGGTACAGTGCAAAAATAGGCCTGATCTGTCGTTGGATTATTATTGCAAAAGTGCTCTGTCTTCTCTTTAGTAGACCATTTTTACTAATTATCTGCTAAACATATATTTTATGTCCGTTAACAATTAGGTGCCGTGTTATATTGGCATGTAATTCGCTGAGAACAAGATACTGTTTTATTGGTTTCTTCCACGTAGGCTACATTGCATTTATTGTGTAGTGTCCAAAACATACAGATGCGCAGGTTATTCTACGTGGCGGTACTTCAGACGCGATATTGTGTTCATTTACGAGTTGGTTCAGTTCAAGGTGTAATTCTCTTCGCCTTTCCTACTATTCATGTAGGTGATGGTGGACGGCAACCCCGTCTTCTATTCCAACAAATTCCACCAATGCGTCATAAATCTGTCAAGGCAAGGCGAGCTAGCACACAAACTTTGCAGGCTGAGTGGTGCAGACCGTTCGAGGCGAGAAAGACAGGGGAGGTTGGAGAAGGAAAGAGGGAGAGGGCAGAATGCAGTGGAGGTAGCTGAAGCTTTGAAGTTAAGCTTTATTGAGTATGAACTTTATTCCAACCGTGAACTGTGGAGGAAAGTGATCGAAAAAAAGAACTATGGGAAAGAAAATGCATGATTGCATTAATTTAAATGTGACAGTTAATCTCAGAAGAGTTTCCCTTCGGTTAAAAAAATAATAGACATAAGCAAGGTAACAACACACCGCAACACGCTTGATGGAAAGGGAGGATTTGCGAATTAACGTATAGTGACTATGGTCAACTTGTACTGCTGAAATAGCCAACCGAGTGCGTGTGTGTGTGTGTGTGTTTGTGTGTGAGCGAGAGGGGGCGTATTTAATGAGCCTATTAACCGTTAATATCTTGATAAATCTAAACAGGGTCGCTAATCAGCATTACACCTTAACAAACTCGTGTTACCCTATACTCCCTTCTAACTCCCGTTGCCTCCTTCAGATATGACGGGACCCGACGGAAAACGAGCGCGGACGGCGTATACCCGTTACCAGACGCTCGAGCTGGAGAAAGAGTTCCATTTCAACCGGTACCTCACGCGGCGGCGGAGGATAGAGATAGCCCACGCGCTTTGCTTATCTGAGCGACAGATCAAAATCTGGTTCCAGAACAGGAGGATGAAGTGGAAGAAAGATAACAAACTGAAAAGCATGAGCATTGCAGCAGCTGGAAGTGCATTCCAGCCATAAAACATCTCTAAACGGGTCTTATTGGAAAACAACAACAACAACAACAACAACAACAACAAAAGAATGGGCAAACCCTAAATATGAAGAAAAACAATAGAGGCAAAAGGGAAAGAAATTGCCTATATAATTCAACAGATTCCATTTCTAATTTTTTTTTATTACTATTATCATCAGAGTACTGTACAGTAGCGCAGCACTTTTATTTGTTAAGCATGTTGGTCGTTGTAGTTTTTTACTGTGGTACTTGCTTCTGTAACTTCAAGTTGTTGTTACTATACATGTTGTCGTCGTTGAGAATACTGAACACATGAGAAATGCTACCTATTTGATGCTACCTGTTGTTTATTGTGAACAGTTCATAAAATGGCTAATTTGTTATATTTTGAGAAAAAGAAGAAGCTTTTTACAGAGTTGGGATCTAAGCTCGTATAGCTCGCAAATTGTAACTTATTCACTGATAATAACGCGTGTAGTTTTAGTTTGCATAGTTTAGAAACCTCTCGTTCTAGCTCTCTCTAACTGTGTGTATTTGTCTCTCACACACTCTCTCTCTCTCTCTCTATCCATCTCTATATCTCTATCTCTCTAGCTCTCTATCTCTCTATCTCTCTATCTCTCCCTCCCTCCCTCCCCCCCCCCCCCCCCCCCCCCCCTCCTAAAAATATAAGTAGGCTAGTTTTTGAGACCTTGCCATATTTCCAGGGACTCCAGGTGTTGGTCACGTGATCGCCTTCCATGCCATAATAATGTTAACGGAGTGTCATGTAAACCTCGCTATCTTTAGAGAAAGAAGTTTGTGTGAACTATTGCAGTACTTTTATCTCCGTATCCACACAATATGTGTACAGATATTGAAACGTGTATTGTATATTATTATTAATGTAATTATTGGATCAAGTATATGTTCCAGAGAGGATGTACAAATATCATATTAGACTTTTAGATGTGACCAATTGGCTATTTGGAGTTCAGCAGTTTGTGTGTGTGAGTGTGTGTGAGTGAGTGAGTGAGTGTGTGTGTGTGTGGGTGTGTGGGTGTGTGAAAATTATAATACCAGTAGAAAACAACAAATGTCGCGTGAAGCCTGCCTGTCAGCATTTTGCCAATAAGCTTTTTGTATTTGTTTGTAACTTTTCATGGAGCAAAAATAAATTTCGTCATACTCTCATCAGGAGGCCTCTCAACTACCCCGACCTTTTTTTTACCCGAGCCAAACGCTGTAGTAAATTCCTACATCCCCGTGCAACCCCAAGTAAAAGGATTGTAAATAGCAGTTTATCTTCGATTAAGGATGTGAATTGTGCATGAGTTATTAGCGGTTTGTCTGTGGCATTGACACAATCTAGCTGTTTTGTAAAACAGTGTACGGTTTTGTAGTGTTTAGAGTCCATGGGGTTGTACTGTGATAATCCACAAATATCGATGTATTAAACTACAAGGACCGTGGTGTGTTGAATGGGGAGTAGCCTCCTAAACATTATGCACAAAGTTGAATGAGCAATGACCTAAAAATACTGATATATGAATTATTAAACAACTTGATAAAATAGGCACGAGTGTACGTATTTAAATTTGAATTAGGTAGTGATCTGGGCTTTTTCTTATCTATAACGTCATGCTTCTAATATTACCCTATCAGAAGCGTGGTGGCATGCAGTAGAAGGAAGCGGTGTGACCCACGACAATCACACTACCATCAAGAGAAACAAACAACACTTAACCGTCGCTCCAGAAAACACGTGAAACCAAATCTTTAAGAACTTGATCTGAACAAACACTTATAATTTACATCTACTCTTCATCTGGTGGCTGCATTACTGTCAATAAACACTTTTCTTAGTCGCCCGTTTCAGTTGGACATCGTTGTTTTCCAAAGGTCCGGGATGTACTTAGCAAATAGTTCCACTTCCCAACAGTACATGAGCAACTTAACTTATACACTTACCGACTCTGCTCTGAAACGCGTCTGCTGTTTTTTTTTTTCTCTTGTCCTATATCTTACTGTACAAGTTGATTAAAAAGGGTCCCGCTACGAGCCCCGTAGCCCCGTGGCCGTTATCTACTGGCTCCTCTCGTCTATGTTAACATATTTTAAGCAATCCCCTTTTGGAGCAAACTCAGTACTAAAAAGAAGCAAGCATTGACATTTACATGTCAAACGGATGAGGGTTTTTATCTCCAAGTTAGATCGTAAAAATCAACCCAGGCCTCCGACTGATACCTCTCACTGGCTCTCTGGCAGTCACGTGGGGTCCATAAAGTTAGTTTTATGGTTTTGGGGAGTTGACAATGTACTATATATTTCACATTCGAGAATGCAAGTGACGGTTTAACGGCTTCGCGGGGATTGTAAAGGGGTCAGTAAAGTAGACGGAGCAGGAGAGCAGAAGGGAGAGCGAGCGAGCCACTGCTAGTACTGGCCGCTGGCACTACAGTCTGGTTTCACATGGACACTACTAGGATCTCAGTTGTTTTCGAGTGCGAATATCAGAGGAATGAATGAGCCGGAGAGCGAGAGTAAGTTCAGTTGCTTCTTTCATACAGCGTGTGTGTGTGTGTGTATGTGTGCGTGCGTGGATGCGTGTATGCTTCCGTGCGTGCACGCGTGTGTGTGTGTGTGTGTGTGTGTGTGTGTGTGTGTGTGTGTGTGTGTGTGTGTGTGTGTGTTAGTGTGGGGAGGTAGGAAGGTAGGAAGGAAATAGCGAAAGAGAAGGAGAAAGAGAGAGAGAAAGGAGAGAAAGAGAGAGAGAGAAAGGGAAGAGAGCGAAAGAGAGAAAGAGAGTTTACGTTGTAATTGGTTTGTCACTCATTCCCTCTGTAGCTGCGGTGTTTTGTTTAATGTACTTGTTGAATGTTAGAAGGCGGAGCATTTAAGCTATATGTGTTGTCACTTGACATGGCTGGAGGATCATACAGTTATCTTAGAGTTACAATTGATTATATTTGAAGCTGGAGCCGATATTTAAGAGAGAGGGGGGAGAGGGTGAAAGAGGCAGACACAGAGAGTTTTTCACATGATCCATTACGTTTAATTGTATAATGCATCAACACATAATTGTCAGTTATTGTAAAATAAATATCATGAATAACAGCTGTTGGCCCTGTACTGTAGCTGTGCATAAATTGACATTTCCCGACTACTTTAATAGAAAATGTTTTTATTTTATACAATTTAAAATGAAGTTAGCATCACAGAATAAATTATTTGCTTTACTTAGTTTGATATTAATCACCAGCTATCTATAGGGTACATGGATGCGTGCGCACTCACGCACGAACTCGCACGAACGCTGGGTGTGTGTGCATCCTTAAGTACAAGACAATCTTTGTCCGTACCCCGCCTATATTTCCCTGGCAGGATGGGTGTGCTGGATACAGAGTTTCGCTACAAACACCATAGCATTCTCAAGGCCGGCATAGTGATTATAAATCCATATAATCTATAATAATTATATAATCTAATACCTAAAACCACCATGTAGACCTACGTTCCTATATCCGATGGAAAGTGTAGCATTACATATATACATATGTATAACAGGCAACTCTGTTTTATTGAATCCATGCCTTCAACATTTTTGTTTAATCATTATACACACACACACACACACACACACACACACACACACACACACACACACACACATATATATATATATATATATATATATATATATATATATATATATATATATGTGTGTGTGTGTGTGTGTGTGTGTGTGTGTGTGTGTGTGTGTGTGAGTGTATATATTTATATGTAAACTTCCTAAGCTTCCAAAGAGCCTATTTCCACCACTCACAGTGCCCTTTTCGGGAGCTTATTATTGCCCAAATCCATCATTTCAATTGTTTAATGTTCCTTGTCATAGGAGACACTTACATTCAGTGTAGACTGTAGTTTAATACTTTCAAGTGCAAAGCATTCAAATTTTAAATAATTGCCTTCAGATTGTAACAATTGAAGAAGGCCGCCGCGAGTTCACGAAGCCAGAATGTTTTCAAACGAATGCCGGTGTGTTTACTGTCAATCAAAGGAATGACGTCAAAAGTTGTATAGTATTCCTTTGTTTTAAGGCCAACTGCATCAAAGGCCCTGTCTGCTAAAATTAGCTAACAGAGACAGAAAGCCTCCTGACACTAAAATAGCCTATACGGGCCTTTTGTCTTTTTTTTGCATATAACATAACAAATGGCATATTAAGTAAAATCGTATTTTGTGTGAAGTAGAATTCATAATAAGTAATGCTACTATATGCAGTTAAATTTTCAACCATTACATTATTTGGCAAGCACAGTGGTTGTTGTTATATATTTTGTGTCGTTGAACGTCCTTATTGTCCTACTCTAGTATTTCCTTTGAACAGCGTAATTTGTGCAGTCCAAAACCAACCGTCTCCACAGTGAGCTAATGTAAAACAAGTCCTACACACGAGACGCTTAAAATAAAAGGGATTCTCTTTTCGGAAGTCCCTTGTGGAATCCAAAGTGGCATTTATAATCCTCACTTTACAAATGAAGCTAAAGAGGCCAATTGCTTTTCAATATGGGGATTCCTCGGGCTTCCCACTGCCGGATAATCTTTTCCAACCTTTGTCTAAAGTATTTCGGGGGACGTTGTCAATAGGCCTACTGAGTGTGGGCGGATGGGTTTTTCAGTTGTGGGAAAAGCCAAGAAAGGATATATCAGATATCAGAGCTGTTATTATATCTACATTATTCAGATTCTATTTTTCAAATTAAAAGGACATTTAAAACTTCTCCCAAATTGACGATAGCATGCCTACTGCAAAATGTTTGTGGTTGTGTGTGTGTGCGTGTGGTGTGTGTGTGTGTGTGTGTGTGTGTGTGTGTGTGTGTGTGTGTGTGCGTGTTCGTGTGCGCTATTTTTAGGCAGATTTTTCTTCATGTATATTCTGCTGCAATATTCGACATTAAACTTTACTTTTTCTTAATGGTAAGATTGTTCCCACCTCAGTCTTTTTTTATATCTGAGGGTGTCTGATGCAGGTTCAGTTCTTGCGATAGCAGAGATCTCCATTCAATTTGATCCTTTATTTGTAAAGACTTACCGCTGCAACTGAGGCTTTCGTGCTATTACCACACACACAACCCCACTCACACGCACACACACACACACACACACACACACACACACACACACACACACACACACACACACACACACACACACACACTTCGTTTCAAACACGAACGCACGCAACTGCGTGTGCGTCCACGTGCGCCCTTGCTCTGAACTATGCCCCCGAGGAAGTTCCAGACAGTAAACAGGAAGACGAAAAAACTCCGCTGTCCGTACTGCTTCCCTTTCATTTTTCATCAACCTCCTAATTTTAATGATTCTCCCGTCTATAGTTGCACCGTTCCTTTGCGCCGTGTCCTCTGGCCCTCTCAGGCAAACCACGGTCCTCGCGACATACGTTTTCATTGTGCCTTTCTCAGAGTTGCTGGCTTTGACAGCCGCAGATGAGGGGTGTGTTTATCGTTGGTTTGCCCTTTGTCATACCTCTCCCGTGTATTTAGTTAGTTGTAAATAGGTAGCTAGATCTTTCAAACGTACACAGGTGCGCCATAGGCTGCATGGTCATTTGAAACAGCTGAAGCGACCCGGAGGCATTGAAGGGCAAGCACGTTGATGTTGATATGTGGGGTGAGTAACCAGGCGACCGCTATTTTGTCAATACAAAGCGTGTGGACTTGAGTGTGTCAGTGTGCGCTTTATGTGTAGGAGTGGGGAGTGTTTTGTTGTTTTTGCTCAAGTTGTCGGTGAAAGAAAAGAGCGAAAGGTACAACTACCCGGGCATGGGAAAAGGTGGGCTCTGGTTCATTCATACACCTATATGGAAATATTCCATGTGATCAAGAAGCATTGTATTATTATTAATAATAATAATAGTAATAGTTATAATAGTAATTCATATTCATATCGCGATTACATCAATAGAAGGAATTTCACTGAATGAAACAGTAGTTGTGTATAAAAAGGGAGAATAAACTTTTTTTAACTGTCTTGTGCAAAACTAATTTGAACTCTGAACTTCTAACCCTAAAGAAAACGGTTGCGTTTTATTTCGTTCGTGTTTATTTGTTGGGTTGATTCTACCCCCGCCTGTGATTGGTTTGTGTTTAAATTGCAATTTCAGCAGCATAATGTGCTTTGCATGGTGATAGGGGTGAAACAGGCGGCCATGCCTCTTGAATAATGCATGAGAAGAGAAGTCACCGCGAGGTCAGCAGACAGGCACAGCGATGCACAACATGGGGCGATCTGCGCACGCGCTAATGGAGCTGCGTCGTAAAACGAACACAGCCGAAGGTTAAACCTGCCACAAAATAGAGGCTGCACGGTAAAAGGAAGAGAGGGAGACAGCAGGGCGAAGGGAAGGGAGGGGGAGAAAGAGCATTTGTTTACCTCTTTAACAGAGGGTAAACAAATTAAATCGGGGGTTTATTTACCCAGTGTTTGCACTCCGTGTAAACTATATCCGATTGGAGAAGGGAAGTTTGCATTGGAGAAGCGGAAAAACATCCTCGCCTTTTTTATTTATTTACAAGATTATGTAATTCATATTGTAATTTATGTTAGTTTAAGTCAACCAATATATGAAGCGTTACCTGGGTATACAACCAGCATCTATCGCTGCTGCATTAATGACTAAGTCTAGATAGAGAACTTTAGCAGAATAGTCCTGTTTGTTTTAACTGTGGGTTAGGATGAAGGGAGTAAACCTCGGGCATGTGGAAAATATTGGAAACCAAACAGTTAATCACGGGTGGATAATATGTGTTTTGCTCGTTACGCCTTGTTTACTGCAGGCCAACGCCTACAGTTCATGCGTGTCAGAAATCATGGACAATTGAATGGCAAATTGGCATGGGCTGATAGCTAGTTGTCCAAACCATTAAAATTAAGATCAAACGGATGCAGTTTCATCGGAGTAAACACATCTCAAATAGTTGTGTTTATACCCGGATTCTAAACAGGATCGTCATAAGACTATTTGGTCTCTAGAATATAATTTTCCTAGGGCATGCAGCTCTCTTGCGTCACCACCAGAGCCCGCTTCAGACCATCACGAATGCAGAAACCGAGCTAAATTACCCCACGCGCCTCGTTGTTATATTCCCCTCAGCACGCGCCAGGAATATATTTCCTCCCCGCACCCCTCCCAAATCAACGTCCCTTTCACATTGCTTAAACGGCACAGAAATTGGAAGTGATTTGAAGTTGTATTCCTCTCATGATGAATTCGACTCCCCTGTATATCTATGTTGCTTTTCTGTGGATGCGCTGCTCTCTTCAATGCGTACCAGATTGGTACGCATTGGTACGCATCGAACATACTGTTTTTATACTGTTACATTATGTTTCTGCCCTCTTGCCTCGGGCAACATAGAAGGCCCTGTGTGCTGTAGCAGGGAAGGAGAATGGATGTCAATGATGCGACTATAACAGCAAGGACTAGGTCACAGAGTCGAGGGGTCAAAAGTTTACTGGAGTAGCCTACGTGAATTTCGCCCTCGGCTGCCGCGCTGTCGTCTCTTCAGCCTTGAGCAATTGCTGGACGTCAATGGCAAAACAAATGGGGAGGAGCAAGAAGCCAAGAGTGCAGGGGTGAGTGAGTGAGGGGGTTCGAAATTGTCTCATGCACAAAGATGAGAGAAGCGATAGCGGAGGCGAGGGAGGTGAAATGACCTTCGTGGCAAGAACAGCAAACTCTCTTCTGCACCATGCAAATGTAGAGAGGACCACATAGAAAAGGGGGAAGGCAGACAGGAAAAAATGGAGGTCATCGTATGTGTGTGTGTCTGTGTGCGCGCGTGCGCGTGTGTGTTTTCAAAAGAGGGCTGGGGGAGGCGGCGGAAGGGATTATGTGGTATGGGTGGGGATGAGACCCCTCGTCTCGTTTCAATGCAGGTGTTGAGGTGAAGGTTCGGAACAGTTCCCATAGAGCTACGTGTAGTAAGATTACTTTCTGTTAGTTTACCAAATAATAGAGGTCTAGAGAAAATATAGTAAGATATATTTGATTATTTAGCCTTTCTGTATCAGAAGCCTATAAAACACGAGTGTATGCACTGCATTGATCTTTGCTGAAAAACTATACAACCAACATATATTGTTGGTAACCTACACTTTCAACGAGCAAACATAAAATAGGTGTAACGTGCAAACTTTACACATATTATTGTGCGTTTGTGTTTAATAATAGCCAATTGCCTGAGGTCTCATGGTAAATTTATGGTTTTACGCATGGATGTCAGTCAATATCCATAACTTGTTTAGCTTGCACTTCCTCTCAACCCCTTTATCAACATTGCACTGTCAAAAATGCATTAATCTCGTTTACCATCTAAGAACACCCGGCTAGGCTTCACTTCTTATCTGATTTCTCAGTTGGGAGATTAATGAGCATTCATCCACATGACGCTGTCATTCAGATTTTCATTCTGTGCATTTATTTATGTATTAATCATAAAATACAGCAGCTAATATTCTTAAATTTTTCCAGTTTGACATTAAATCTGAAGGAACTCGCAGTTCGTGTTCCGTCTGACAGAATGGAACATATCACAAGCGCAGGCGTCTGTACGGGGTTTCAATTCTGTGTTTGGACGCATTGTTGGAATAGACAATAGTAAAACATGCACGACACAGTATTTTTATTGCTGTTGATAAAAAACATCAAAGGTAACCCATAGGCTACAAAAAGTAACTACATATGAATTTTAATTTGAGATGCAACAAGTTAGAATACCTGTACAACCATTATCCCATTGTTCGGATCATTAACATTTATCAAATGCACCTTCATCATTGACACACCGTGATATTGTGAGTCTAAAAGGTTTTTGACTCTTACTGTTATTCATATTGACACGGATTGGCGAGTTTTCGAATGTCATTGCATGCGTCTTTTAAGCCAACAAGTGGGCTAATGGTGTCTTAAAAAGCACAATTGGCTAACACGACACTTTGCATATTAGCTTTAAAGGCTGACCAAAAAAGAATGAATTACACTCGAGGAGATATTTTTTATATTAAAAGAAAGCCTTCTCCTTTTCTCGTCTACCGGTCATTTTTCTTCAAGGTAATGATTCAAGATCAATTCAGTATAAAGGAGTGGGCGAGCTCAATGAGCGTTTCTATGGAAGCGGCTGATGTGCGTGGGGGGCTGAGATAGATTCTGTGGTGAGAGAGAGAGAGAGAGAGAGAGAGAGAGAGAGAGAGAGAGGGGGAGAGAGAGAGAGAGGCAGGATGTGGAAGGGAGAGAGAGATAGATGGGGGGGGGGGGGGGGGGGGGGGCGCTGGGGTGAATGGGAGGTCAGCGCGTCTAACAAATATTAAAATGTACCAGGGACTCGTGACACGCCTCGCCGTTAAACAAAGAGTGTGCCAAACTGGCAGATTAATTCGAAAACTTGAGTCCACACAACACTAAAAGCCTTAAAGAGCCCACAGCCACTGGCTTTGCTCGGTCTTTCACATTCCAAACGTTTAGAGAGAAGTGACGGTCACTGTTCACTTTCTTATTTCCTGAAGATTTATTAGTAGTTTGAGTGTAGTAAAGATGCTGCTCAGAGCGACAGTTCTTATTTAGTGGCGCAAAGTTATGGCGGCAGCGGTGGCTTCGCATTCTCTTTAACTCGTGGATTAGAGATCGCATGCTGTTTTTGAATCGTTTATGTTCATTTAATCGATGTATGATACCTCGTCGTGTGTAGAGCAAGCGCAGACCTCAAACAGCCACGTGCCGTTTTCGGATAACGTTTTGTACAACCTCCATTTGACGTTGTTGTTTAATACCGATGGACCCTTTTCCAAAACAAAAAGTACAAGGTAATGACAAAGCTTTGTAAAGCAATCACGAATGGGTCACAAACCTGTGGCGTCTCCGTTAATAACAGAGGAACAGGGATCGGATAGGTGGAGGAAAGACAGAAAGGGTTCACTATTCGATGAATCACGGTTCTTTTTTTTTAATCGTATATGGCGAATGACAAAAGCAAGGACGATTCCAGAATAAATGTCGGTTAGTCTCTGCTTCAGAATTCTTGGACGAACAGCGAAAAGGTTTCTCTTGCCAGGAAATGGACGTCGAAAGAAGAGATCGGTGCATATCAAAGAGTAAATCAGCAGTGAGTAAAATCGATGCGTAGTAACACACTTTGCATAGTGTTATGTGTCATTCCGTGTGCGTTTGCATGTGTGCAGCTTATGGCAGGTGTCGTGACTAGCAAGGAAGGCGAGATCACGTGCTTGGGAAATTGTGCTACTGAAAGTGGGGTTCATTGCTCCCTCCCTCCTATCCTCCCCCCCCCCCCTCCCCCAAGGAAATAGGTTAATAATTTAAGTGTATCTGGTAGCTTGTGATTTCAACAAGTTGCTGTATTTTAATGTAGGTCTGCATTTATTCCCCTTTGTTACAAGTAGGCCTAGGCCTAATTTACTAATTCCTTGTTATGACGTTATATGCAGGCCTTTGTGACGTATGCCTATGTAACTGCACATTCAATCTAAGGGGGTTGTTTGAAGAATGTCTGTATATTTGTTTTATTCTTTGTGATGCTACAATTTATGTCACTTTAAAATAGTTAGCTGTGCACGATAGCATTTCAGTTTAACTATAGGTAAAACACGTACCACACAACATGCACCACAGGGATAGCTATTAAGGGTGAAGGCGAGGTCCCGTCCATTGCAGGGATAAAGGTCACTGAAAACGATGCTGAACTTTCTCCCCTTTTGGTATAAATAATAGATCGTCGTATTCTGATCATCTGCCTATATTTATATGTACCAAAAAAAAACTAGTTGGTCCGTTTGTATACTTTAGCCCATCTCATTTGGCTCACATTATTTTCTCTTGGCTCTTAATTCGCAAATATTCAAATTGGACATCCGATTATGTTTTATGGTAAAGTGTTGTGAAGGTCCATTCTACTCCAGGTTATCGGATTGCAAGTAGAGTAGGGAATTTCGATTTTTGTTGTCATATAGTAGACCAATATAAAATGTCAAGCGGTGTACTAGGCCTATTTGTGGCGACCTCTGGACAAATTGTGTGTGTTCGCTGTGATGCTAATTTAGCGAATCGCCGTTTCGACAGTGATTAAAAATGCACCCTTTATCCATATGATTTGATGTTTGGCAAACACCAACCACAATCGTCTCCATGTTCTCCAGTCACACATGGAGAACTAGTAAGTCTAGTAGGTCTATTGGTAAATAAAACATCTGCTCTTTTTGAATGGTCTCTCTTTTCCATCAAATCGTAAGCTGTCCTTCTTTGCTTGCTTATTTGTTTGAAAGATTGTAGGCTACTGAAACCCACTCCGAGAAATGATACACATACACAAAGAAGTCCTTTTGACACAATAACCCTGATTGAAAGGCACTGATTTGAGAAAATCACCTTGAGATTAATACACGTTGACCCAATTGATTGAAAGAGCCCATGCCTTTTTCTATACGGTGGTGCTTTGCATGACAATTAACTCTGAGAAATGAACTTTTCTATATTTTTTCAAACTCAACAAAGAAGTCAAACAGACATAAAAAAAATCTGCCTACGCCTATCATGGCCAACATTGTTTCACATCGATAATGCCAGGTGCAACCCTGCATGTTGAAATGCTGAGCCTATTTTTGTAAGCTATAGGCCTGAAATGTATTTCTCGATAGTCCTTTTGGAATGTTTGTGTTAATATAGGCCTATATTCTGTAATATACATAACAGATATTAGGTGCGATACATTTTAATCTTCATAGAAACAAGCATTAAAATCAAGAATAATTTGGTTCTTTATGGAGAAAAGGAAGGCACCTAAAAGCGTAGGTAATATATTCATTTTCATTTCGTTCATGAATATTTTATTGCATGCAGTAGCTGCGTTGCGTTTGATAACCAACTATAAACGCAAATAGCCCGCCATAAAATAAAAATAAAACGCGTGTTATTCCATCAGGACACTTTGGTGACTTTTTTTTTTTTGACGCACTATCTTAGTGCGTTATTAGTTACCCCTCTCACTCGACATCAGATCTTTCATTTGAATGTATTAACAAAGTGAATGACAATGTCTTTCAAACTATGTTCATATATGTAGGCCCATTCTTGGGGTGCGTTAGCATCAAAGGCCTAGATGTTTTCGTTAACTGCAGATCAGCACATGGGAGGTAACTGTTGGTTTGGCGTGTTGTCTGTGATAGGGACAGAAATAGCTCAGTGTCCCCTTGACTCTTTTAAAACCTTACCGTTTCATTTGTTGGCACATTGACCTACACAGGCCAGCTTTGGAACAATGGTCTCCCAGCGCGAGGAACATTCGTTGAATAGCTATGTTGACAAACTTGACAGAAGGAAGGGGAAGTAATGGAGTGCAAATGGTTGGAGGGGCCGCAAACAGAAAGCACCTTGATCGATACGTGAGATCACCTGCAGGCACTCCGGTAGTTCAAGTTGAGATGCAAGCATATGCTGGGATTGGTGAACAACGACAGGTTTGTAGGATAACAACACAGCATTTGAACTAGAATATAACCTAATAGAATATAATAGTTGTTATAGCGATATTGTAATCGCCAGCCTGTTAAAATACGTAGGCCGAGTTTTCAGCTTTGGGTCAAATAATAGGCCTATGTAGGCACTACTATGTCTGTGGTTAAGATTGAATGTTTAGGCCTACTCAAATCGAATTTCTAATATGCATATACATTTTTCGTTCACTGTTACAAAACGTTTTCGAAATTACTCAAATGAAGGGGTAAATTAGAAGCAGTATTAGACTACCTGAATTTGGTGTTGAGATTCAATCAGTGTTAAAATGCAGTCCTAGTAGTAGGCCTATATAGTAACGTGCCTACATTATCCGTAGGCCTAAAAGCCTGAACATGTCATGAAATTATTTCGTATATCGAATAGTTTAGTATTTTAAAACAAGATTGAATCTAAATAACAATTATGTATATCTTTGCAATCGTTGTTTAGCTTACATCTGCAGCAATATAGTCGATATGTGACTATTCTAGTTGATAGTGGGTACATTTACAAAATGTAAATGCTACGGTTAAACAAGGGTAAGGGTACTTGCTAATTACCAACATCGCAATTAACGGCATGACACGTTGTCCTGAATGAATCTCATATTCTTTGTCTTTAGAATTAACAATTAGGAAAAAAACGAAACAATATAGTACAGATATTTTCTAATAACAACAATCATAATAATAAACGACCTATTATTATTATTATTAAAATTATATAATAATGATAGCAATAATGATTAACTTAAAAAAATGGTTATAGCCTATAAGTTGGCCTGAGGGTAATATTAGACATATGAATATGAGTAGTTAGCTATAGGCTACTGTGTTTATTAGTTATTAGTACTTTTGTTATCAACTATTAATTAAGACCACCGAGACTCGCTTCAAGTTTGTTCAGACCATCACCTCCAGAGAGCCGCTGTCTTCTATATCTACCCTGTAGATCCGGATTTGTGTGAAAATTGCTATACCAATCACAAATTCGCTTCTAGGGGAGTATATAGTTGATTTAAACACTACGGCAGCAGTGGAACGTAACATGAATGGACATGTTTATGGTGTATATAGGTGTTTTACATGTACATATGGGTGTTGCTTTTAGGTCTGGTACAGTTGTTTTGTTTATATAGCTATGCGGTCAGGACATTTTTATTTCCTCGTCTATTCTTTATTTTGTCATTTATTTTTGTTTTTATAGTTAGGCGCTTGCGCATTCTCACTAGACAATCCGAGTTTTTTTATGGTGGTCCCTTAACTGCACCAGATTTGTTTTGATGTTCATGTAGGTTTAGATTTTTCTATTCGTATAGTAAAAGTTATATTCGAAAGCTACAGGTGGTTCAAACAATCACTTAAAAGTTCGACAACTTACATCGGCATATGTGATCAAAAATGAATTATGGCCATCAAAACGAAATGTGGTTGCTTTAATATTAACGACACTGCAGGTTTGGAGTGAAGAGGATGGGAATGGCTATAAAGTAGGCCATGATATGGAGGGGGAGAGTATTTCGATTGAGAGTTCGATGGTCGGTCGATGTTCTGTCAACAGTGAATCTAAATATCTCCATCATGTGTGTTCATTAATATATAGTAGCTTTCCTTTTTATTAATATTAAAATCGAAAAAACTGCCTCAAAACTATTCTAATTATTCTATAGACAATATATAGGCATATTGGACATCAATTTCATGTATAGACCTAATACACATTTCAATAAAATGCTGGTTTGGGCGCATTTTAATAACTTTAGATACATTAAATTATATTTCAAATGTTTACATGCCTAATAATAATAATAATAATAATAATGACATAATTTCGTAATAAGCATTACTCCTTAGGTGAGTCTATATAATATATAGGCCTAATATATAAACCATTAACCATGACTTTATTAAGTATTTAGTGGTTGAGGTAAATTGAACGTTTCGGCTTTTTGGAATTTTGTCAAACAATGTAATCTTTAATTTCAACTATGCTTTTGGATTCCTTTTCTTAAAGAGTGTTAAACATGTCTCGGGAGGTGTAGGCAATCAATTCCTGGTTCTGGAGTCCACGTGATACTGAGTTATACTGACAATAAAACGCAGGTAATGCTAATTTTAGAAAAAGGGTTCTGTGTGTGTGTGTGTGTGTGTGTGTGTGTGTGTGTGTGTGTGTGTGTGTGTGTGTGTGTGTGTGTGTGTGTGTGTGTGTGTGTGTGTGTGTGTGTGTGTGTGTGTGTGTGTGTGGGAGGGTGGTATTCTGTCATGCTAAAGTAACTGGAATGGGAGTCTGGCATAAGGTGGCGGAGCAGGATTACTATGCAAAGAGAGTAAATTGTTTGTTGGCCGAAGGTGGTCCTTTAAAAGGGACTGGACTCTTGTTCTTAATGCAACGGTCTTTCCGTGATTTAGGAGGCCGTGTAACCTGAATTAGTTGATGAATTTTCTATCGATCTAAACACGCTAGATTTATCTCTGACACCGATACTGCTACTGCGCGAGCAGAGTGGGTGGCGGGTGCACAAGTCAGACAGGGCATTCTCTCATTCCAGTTATTGGTGATTTGGAAAAAGCTTGGCAAGCACGAGTCAGAGAGAGGGAGAGAGAGATAGAGGGAGAGAAAGAGACAAAATAGACCGATTAGGGAGAGATAGAGGTGGGAGAGATAGGCCTACATAGGAGAGAGCACCAAATACTTTCAATCACCTCGTGCACTTTCTTGCATTTTTTGTTTTGTTTTTTTAAGTTTCTGTCAAAAGAGGACGGTCAGAGAGCTGCACTGCTGTTGTACTGTACAGTGAGTACAAGCAGTTTGAAGAGACGGGGCGGGGTGTAGCGTGCCACAGCCAATGCATAGCCTACGCGCGCGTCTTGCTTAAGGTGTCATCTCGATTTGTTCCTCTGCAATATGTTATGATTTTATCGAATGCATAAACCGTGATGAATATCAGTGTGTACAGATCAAGTAAGATTGAAAGTAAACAGGAGTTAAAAAATTTTTACGACTTCCACAAACGGAGCCATATGACGACGAGCGTGCAAGACTTGTGTTGTGCCTAATCCTATTTCCTTATCCGGGGTTCGTCACGCCGACACGCCATTGGTTGGGCATCATCACATGGGTCCTTAACTTTGTTCACTTGACAGAAAAGTAGGAGGGTTCAACCGAAAGGCAATAACCGAAGAGTAAAGGCATAAGATATAAATTTTGGTTATATTTTTTCCGAGCGAGTGCCATTTCACAAAAGACTGGAATTAATGGCCATGAGCTCCTATTTGATCAATTCCAACTATGTGGATCCGAAGTTTCCACCGTGCGAGGAGTATTCACAGAGCGACTATCTGCCCAGCCACTCTCCGGACTATTACAGCTCCCAGCGGCAGGAGGCTACCGCGTTTCAGCACGACTCCCTCTACAGCCACCACCACCAGCAGCAACACCCACAGCGGCCGGGCTGCGGCGCCGAGGCTGCACCCTTCATACCATGCCAGGGATCTGGGCAGCCCGCCTCAGTGGTCATGTCCCCGCGGGGTCATGTCTTGGCCCCGGCCGGACTTCAGACACCAACACCCATCTCGGAACAGAACCACCACTGCGACTCAGTGACTCCAAGCCCTCCTCCGCCACCGTCCTGCGGACAAACACCGCACAGACAAAGCTCTTCTTCGTCCCCTGCCAGCACCCGCAAGGATCCAGTTGTCTACCCGTGGATGAAAAAGGTCCACGTCAACATCGGTAAGTGTTCGCTGCTTGACTTTTCACTATCCGTTCTCTTCTCATTTATATAGCTCTGTTTCTTTGTGCTGCTCTGTGTAGTCAAGCCCAAAGCGGACAGACAGCTCGATGTCCACAGTCAAATTCACGGCTCTCCTCTCTGGTAGAAGATGGCAGAAGTAGCGCTAGGGTCGAGATTTACGATTGCCTGTTTGCAGGGCCAACATAATTACATCCCCCATAAATTTTTATTGCACCTCTCCGACGAGGTACCTTTTGAAGTCCGATCGCAAGATCTTCAGCTCTAATTCCCTGCTTTATGACAAGTCAGGAAGAGCCCATAAGTTAAGTTTTATGATTTGGTAATTTGATTTTAAGTGGCCTGGTTGTATAAACAGTGTACTTTACTCTGCCCAGTTTTTCTCTGTTATAGGCCTACCAGGGGAGGAAGTTTTATGGCAGCTAAAATATTCATGTTTATGGAGCCGGCCGTAAAACACTAATGTAAAACCGAAGAGTTGGGAGTCTATTAGTCTTATTTGTAGTGTGATTTTTCCGCAATGGACGGCTGTTTGCTCTTTAATGGTATTGTAGCACATGTTTAGACAGCACTACATATACATTTAGCAAAGTCACTGTAATGGTCAATTTCTATTAAAAAAAAGTTGTAATCTCTTATTTTTTGTTTGTCGGTCTATGTTGAAGACCCAATGAATACATTGTGATTTCGTCTAATACGATTCGTGTTATCTGCTTGTAGTTTTTAGATTTGTTGAATCATTAACCCATTGGCCATTCAGATGCCTGTATAGTTATACTCCCACCCCCGCCTTCGATTCTGAACCACACTACACAAAACAGACAATGGCTATCTATAGTTTAATCTGGATAAAATTGGTTTACATTGAACTGTTGACAATATCTAGTAAAGTACTGCTGTTAAAATATGAGCATTAATATTATATTATTTTTATGGCGCTCGGTGGACGTGCGTGCGGCGATGGCTGTCTCTGTGTCCATGGTTATTCAACAAATCACAACATTTGGAGACCAGTGTGACTGGCATAGAATATACTTATTTTGAACACCCCGAGGCCTTCTTGTGACAACTGGACAGGCAACCAAGTTGTTATTTCAAACGTTATATGGCATAGCATGACCAATAGCTGCCGATAGGGACATCGTCGGATTGGAATGAACAGCAATCCACCCACTATTGACATTTTGATGTGCTAAGGCCTGTTATAATGTGAGACTGTGTCGAATCGACGAGACAAAATGTATACTGAATTCTTATGACCACATTAATTAGATTACTTAAAGTAACAAATTACCTTCGCTTATTTATATGTGTCCTATTTGATCAAGACAAAGCTGACATTATATCATTTTTTTTATTTCCTCACACAGTGAATCCAAATTACACCGGAGGAGAGCCAAAGCGCTCGAGGACGGCGTATACGCGTCAGCAGGTTCTGGAGCTCGAGAAGGAGTTCCACTACAACCGGTACCTGACGCGCAGGCGCAGGGTGGAGATCGCGCACACGCTCTGTCTCTCGGAACGGCAGATTAAAATCTGGTTTCAGAACCGGAGAATGAAGTGGAAAAAGGACCACAAGTTGCCCAACACAAAGATCCGATCAGGGAGTAGCTCATCAAACAACAACCACAGCAATACAAACTCGCTGGCGTTAGCGAGTTCCCAGAACCGATCGAATGGACCACTATAGCTGAATTGATCGCAATTGTCCTTGCTCACATTTTTTCAGTTCAAACTGAGTGGAACGATCCTCATTGCATATTATACAACTCATGATGCACTTTTGGAAGAACAATAGGCCTGCTGGAGGGCCTCTTTGGATGGGTTTTTGGTATTATAGGGTTATTGACCCTTAGGCTATGAAGGATTTGGGGCTTGGATATTGATATTGGAGAGCAAGCCTTGTCCAATTAGTAAAACAAAAATAACAAAGGGGGTTGAAGCAACGCAAATTCAAAAATTCAAACACTTCAAACACATTAGTATATTTGTGTACGTTATTCGACCATCTCTCTCTCTCTCTCTCTCTCTCTCTCTCTCTGCCAATCGCTCGCTTTTTGCATGATCCACTCCGTATTGTTCCATAATGTCACTCTTCTTATTCCTCTGTATCCCTTCACTTTCTTGACTGAAAAAGGGGACTAACCAGGACACAATGCAGTAAGCAGAAGATAGTGTTTTTTCTAAAAAAAAATTGGTGAAGATGGATCCTCGTTTTCATCTTTAATCATGCCAAACTCGGGCCCCATTTGTCATGTTTACTCTGTGGGTACAAAGCAAAGGGTTGAACCGCGGCTCTACCTATTACCTCCCTCCCACCCCTTCTCATCCCATCCATTCCTCTGTTTAATAAATGAAACCTCTAGTCTCTCGTCAAGAACCGTTTTCTTACGCTGCTTTTAACACTCCCTCCGTCCGGCACCATGATAACCAAAATATAACGTAACCTCCTATACTTCCTTTATTAAAAAATGAATTGCCCTTTATACGTTTTATATAGAAAATAATATTTTCATTATATTTTCCTTTACAAAGTGAAGCAATGCAACGTGTATTCCTTCCTGAATTGATGGAAAGGATCTACATTCTAGGCTATTATATAAGACAACGCGCTTACGTACAGTCCTTTCATTGCTCAAATGTACTCGTTATAATTTACAGTGTTATTTATGTTTGAGAGCCTGGTTAAATATGAGGATAGACAGGTGGTTAAAGAGATTGTAAAATAGTTTGTCAGACAAACTGTTGGACAGCAGACAGACAGGGTAAACAACGCTTAATACATTAAGAAACATACAGGGTTGCAAAGGATTACGCTGGCTGAAGATAAATCAATTATATCTGAACCAAAATATTGGTACGAATAACCGTAAAGCATTATAAAAGCAGCACTATACAATGTACTACATATTACCTCAGCTGTACTTATATTTGGTCTTTTTTTATGAAGTGACGAATATTGAGCTTTGCTTTCTATTTAGTGGTGAGTTATAGACGTGTTTTCATTTATTGTAAAGTAATTTAATAATAAACAATTGTTCTGGTCAGGGACAGTCTGAGAGGCAAAGAAATGCGTTTGTTGCATGATTGAATGATGTTGATTTATCTCTATCTCTATTCTTATTTTTCCCTTCAACATCTGATTAAACCATCATCTGCGCGTCACTTAATGCGCAAATTGTCTTTCTTCTCTCCCTTTTCTCCCTTTATTTTGTACTATTCTTCTTTCAATATGTTGCATCGAAGGCCTTCAGTTTTATATTTAAATAATTCTTTATTTACATTCCAAAGATCAGTTATATTGCTGATGATTATGGTGGTGATGTTGAAAATGTGTTATCTTTTCACGCTTCCTCTTACTTTTCAACTTATATTTGTTCGTTGCTATCTTTTCTGATTATCCTCCCCGTGTCCTATTATTTGTAAATAGTTCATAAAAAATAATAAATGGCTCCAAACCGGAATCTATAGCCTACTCTTCTGTCTTTGCCGTTTCCTCGCACTCTCTGCCAGCAGTAAGCTAATGCATTTATATATATATATATATATACTGTATATATATATACATACATACATTTTACTTAAAAAAATTTCTTAACAGGGGTTGTGATAAGAAAGTGTATTTAAAACAAACATTTGTGCAAACAAATTGCACAAACAGAGACACGAAATAATTTTGTTTAATTCTGAGGCTTTTTAACATAACGAACTGTCTTGAGAAATCAGCGTCCTGCAGATCTGCCACCAAGGCAGCGATGATTAATCTCCCCCGACCAAGAGTGATCTTGGTACATTACGTTTTGTAATCTCGTTTTAAATCACATACCGTCCCTCCGTTTCACTCCCTTTCTCCCGTTAATTTAATGGCTGCACTCTGGCTTTGCAGTGGGCCTGGCTGGACTTGCTCGCTTGGGCTAAGAATCAGATTTGATATACAATTCCTCCCATTCTGAAAACAAAGTAAATTCTTTTTTCTTTTCCTTTTTTGGCTTGTGCTCTCTTAATGCTTTAATGAGTGTAAATTTTGCTCAACATATATATTTTTCTGTTTGAGCTTTCTGGACCGATGCTGCGTGTGTATTTTTTTTATATATTACAAAAAGGGAGCGGGCCCGCGCCATAGCTCAAACCCTGACAACCAAATAGATAATCAACAAGACGAATGGCTTCTTTTGTAAGGCGCGGCTCTCGTATTAATTTTAATTTTCTTTTTTTAGAGCAGGTATCGAAAAATATAGAGCAAGACGGGGGAGGGAGAAAATAGCATTTCTCCCAATGAACTTAAAACCAAAAATGTGCCCCTTCAAATTGCTCCGCTCGCATTCCGTGGCTCGGAGAAGATTCTCTATTACTCGATGGTTGATATCTCTCCGGGCCTCTTGCACGGAGCCACCCGCTGCCCATTTATCTGCTTTCTCTGTGTCGTGTTTAAGAAAAGGCGGTCCTGCCATCCCACTATCAAACCAAATGCGTCATGCTTCAAACACAAAGTCTAAACAAAGATGTATTACTGAGAAAGACAGTCCCACGTGTCTGACGCATACATTTACAAGACTTAGGCCTAGAGGTATGCTTGAAAATAAAAACGATGCAGCACCACACAGACGAGCGCTAGATGGCTTGGCTTTAACCAAATTGCGTTGTTTTTATTCTTAGTATCCCATATCTCCTTTGAACCCACGGTGAGCAACCTCGTTTTATTGCACAGAACAAGAGGAATGGCCGGTATTTTGATTACCCGACTATAGTCTATTTTCATGCTGGCCCTGGGGCATAGCAATCCTTGCACACGAGCAACGTGTATATATTGTTGTCTAAATGTTGTGAATCACACCACAGACTAACCATATTGGCGCGTTTCTCCAACTTCCCCCATCGCCACAACACACATAGGGCCTACACATGTCTGCCATCACAATAAACCAGACGCCCCGGGGTTGGCCACTCCACCGGGGCTCTATATCTAGGGTATAGCTAAAATAAATGAATTTGCGTGAGGTGACACCGCACATAATAAAATCCACAGAGGAATTCTTATTATTTCAGTCGCCTTTATCATCCCAGGCCTTCTGTGCATCAGTGCGGGCTATTGAATGGTGGGGAAAAGAACAGATTTTGTGAGGGGGATCCCCCCCCCCCCCCACACCCATCCCGCCCTCGCCTATAAAGTTCACCGCTATTATTTTCTCGACAGGACAGAGGGAAGGTTCCTCAAGAAAAATGTGAGAATTATGCAAGAAAAATCATTAATCACTTGTTCAACTTAAAACAATTCGTCTCTTTTCTATTGTCATTCGGCAGCCACACACAAGCGACAAGACCCCTTCTGCCATGCGTGGGGAAGGAGGGGGGGAGAGAGAAGAAAAGAAAAGAATAAGAAGATGTCTTGGAAGACAGTTGAAGCCCCCCCCCCCCCCCCCCCCCCCCCCCCCCACGTCTCACACCCAATCGCCACTTTTAAGTGGCCTAGAAGTATACGGAAAAAAAGTGTTTCGTGATCCTTGGGAGAAGATGTGCCAGAAAAAAAAACGCAAGGCAGTCACTGAAAATCTTGACGTCCGTAGAGAAGATGGCAAGGAAGTCAGCTGCTGCACAAAGTTATAAGGTAAGATCCCAACTATTTTTGGTTTATTTATTTGATGCTTTGCTTTGTTAACATCTCTACCACCCCTCGTGGTCTATTTCTCCCTCTCACTTTCCCTGATACATCGGTGGCATTTTTATGGTTTTATGGCCCCCATGTGCATTTGTCGGGGTCAAGCGAGGGCTGTAGGGCCTTGTTGCTTTGATTTAAGCGTTGGTACTTTTGGAGCCGTGTGGTCGTGTTGAGGAATGTGGAGGGTCCAGCTACAAACGACCGTGTTTTCTTGTTACAGTTTGTTCAACTGTTCCTCTGGCCTTATGAGCTTTGCTGCCGTCACCTCAGATGTACATAAGCTACGTCACAAGTGGCAGCTTTAACCTGCACACGGCCTGTCCTATCAACATATCCTAGTATATTTGTTTGTTTTTGTCGGTGTATTGGTGCTGTTCAATTCTATAAAAGTAAACAATTGTTTTCGAACATGATCACTTGTTGATTCCTAACGCTTTGGAATCGTCAAGCCGGACGCTCGTGCCATTATACAACTGAATGACCTAGTTTAGTAACTCACTGTTTACACACATGTTATTATGTATCTAGTCTAGCTTGGTGCGTATGCGCTGGTGCGGCATTGGCCCATAGGTTTCACAGGTTTTGTTAAAATACTGTTGCATGTGTTTTTCCGGCCAGGTGCAAACGAGCTAGATACTGGGATATGAATAATTCGGCGATCAATTGTAAGGTGTGTGTGTGTGTGTGTGGGGGGGGGGGGGGGGGGGGGGGGGGGGGGGGGGGGGGGGGGGGGGGGGGGGGGGGGGGGGGGGGGGGGGGGGGGGGGGGGACACAAAAAGAGAAGACAAATTAAAAATACGCGGAGCCATGGTTAATGGATACTCTCTCGGTTGCGCTCGAAAACAATTTAGCTCTGAAACAAACGATCCACGAAGCTATCCAAATGAACAACGAACGATCGTCGCCGTGCGCATGTTTTGCCCCCCTGCATTTGCTCAGATGAGCACCAGCAGCACAAACGCAGTAACTCCTGCTTGACCCTTCAGAAATCAATCTCATCGGGGTCTAGAAAGGACAGTGGTTCTGGTGGATGGCTACGACTGTAGCGTGACGCGTGGTCAACCATCACACATGCATGGTAAACATAAGCAACCGGTAGCCCTGTTGGAGGAATATAAAAAAATGAAGCGATTGACGAAGAATCGATGTTCGAGCCGAGTGGGTAGAATGGCCTAGCTATGAACGCAGAGGGTTCAACCAGAGGACACATTATTCTGACCGATGAGGTCCACTGACTGTGAAGCCAAAGGCTGACCCCCCCCCCCCCCCCCCCTAACTCCCCCAGTTCCCTCCGCCGCTTGACCCCGCGCTAGACTGATGGACTCTGTGCACCAGGTTACATTCCCAGCCACGGAGACCCCCGAAGCCCCCCACCCTAGGCCAGTTAGTCATAACATGCCTAGTTCAGGGCACTGTAACCTCGGGGCATGGCGGGGATGTCTCCGCTCCTTCTCCAGCCACGCAAACAGACAGACAAACAGAAAAGGAAAACACAGCATGTTGGAAGGGGTCGACGAGAGTGCAATGTCTATGTGAAATAGTTTCATGGGTTGGCATGGTATAGCGGAAATTGTTGAAGAGGTTCGCACATTTTTAAACACATCAATATAACGATTTAACGATTAATTGAACGTTTATAAGGAGGGCAGTTATTAACTTGTTATTAAGACTTTCGTTCTGCCTCATGATGGCGTGATAGCCTGACCTAAAGCTAAGAAGAAAAATAAATTGAATATACATTGTCACGGAGAATTAAACAATGTAAACAGTACAGCAATATAAATGAAAACTACATTATAAACTTGTTTCAATTGATCAAGTTAAAGCAATGATGACTTAAGTAGCCTAATAGTTTGCCATTTAAAGATTTCATATCACACTTTACAACAATATTAATTTAGTCAAAGGGGTAATTCATTCAAAGTGATAATAAATTGAATATTTCAGAAACAGCTCTTATCTTAAACGTTTCTTAAACGGCTATAATGATCCCACATAACAGAACATTATTTTTTAACATAAACAGAGCCCTTTTTGACTTTTTTTCAGAAAAAACAACATTGCCTAATATTCAACTTGACTGTGCTGTGGGCTGGTAGGGATGCACAGGAAACAATTAAAGTTCATTTACATTGTGAACTTGAAAAATGAGACATTGGCTTCCTGAGGGCAGTAGCTAGTCGTTAGACCGGTCACAGCAGGGTACTTTGTTACCTTCTGTATTAGGAAAGGGGATTGGCATATCAGATACAGACCTGCACTTGTGGGTCAAATCCCAGATGTGCATTGAAACAAAACAACATTTGGACTTATTCAGAGTTTGTTTTAAGGTTTATTCTATTGAAGGACGGGATAGTGTTTTCTTTGTGTAGCTCTACCTATGAGTCAAACACACATATTTAGACATTCATTGAAAGTGTAGAGTCTTTCCAATTAGACCTTATTAGAAAAACTCAAAATAGCTACAAAATAATAATTAAAGCAGATGTAATTGCCACTATCCTAATTATCCAGTGTAGATGGAGAGTAATTAAATGAAGATGTATAGGATTTTTCCACAATTCAGAGTGTTGTATGTGTTTATTTTTCAGTCATATAATATTTTTAATGCAAATATTTAGAATAGGAATAGTTGCAAGGGTGTTTGACTCCCATCTGAAAGGTTTTTGGGTTCAAACACTTATCGGCAGTCGACCTGTGTAGGCATAATTTAGCCAGATCCCATACCCCTACCTGTTCCTTAATGTATGAAGAAACCACAACCGTCACCTTGAATAAAAGCATCTGCTAACAGACTCTATAGTTAATATTTCCTCTATGTAGGTCCGGTGTTTGGTCTGATAACACGTGCCTTTCTGTGTGGAGGTTGCATGGTCCCCCCTCGCTCCATGTGGGTCTAGTCCGGCCTCCTCCCACCTTTAAAGTCCCAATGCATGTTGGGAACAGGCAGGGTTCCCCACTGCAAAGAGCGTTTGATGCTCAGCAAGCCAGCCCTGTGTAAACAGAGATTAAATAAACATAATTTGCAGTCATTATGGAGATATTCTGCACATCATCGTCTCATCAAGGGTCTCATCGGTTTGTTTTGAGGACCTAGATGCAGCACAAATAGACCATATTATGGGATATTGAAGAAACGCCTCGGAGGTTGTTGTCGTTTTAATATAAGTATGGCAATGTGGTGGACAGTCAGTGAATGGACGTTTAGGAGGCATGGGTTATATTCTCTTCAAGGGCGCTTCCACAGGTTAAAATGCCATTGCTAGACACACTAATTGTTGTACGGATCGCCTGATTGTTCAACCTTTTCTCACAGCAAATATCTTGCACACAAGATGACCCCGTCAATCAACGGTGGGACCCTGCCTCCTCATTGTGGTGATGTCATTTCTTATTGAATAATATATATATACCATACAGTGGTCTTTCCTCCTCAAGCCAAACATCTCAGATGATTTAAGTCATTTCAATCCCCCCTTTTTGCATATGGCTGTTCGAGATTATCCTTTGTATGATATTCCTGCACAAAAAACATTTGGATAGACAAACAAACTCAATGTAATAAAATATAGGATTTTTCTGAAAAGGACCCTTGATAAATATGGTGATTGCTAGGAATAAATATATATTTGGATATTCTCGTTTTATAATTACTATTGAATATAATGAACAAACCTGTGATAATGAACTGTTCTACTATTGGTAAAATAACATTAAACACATTCAACTATTCAAGTTACTAACCTTTCCAAGCCTCTAAGACTCTACTGAGTTTGTCCAACATTGTTTCTAGATTTGAAATCTCCATTCGTACTGCATTAAGTACTTAATCCTAATATTATACTATATTATTTCTATATTGATGGAAATGTTGTATGTTATGATGCATGGAATGGAGAACTGGAGAATCAGGAGAAAACGTTTGTGTCAGTGGAAAATGTAATGAACTGCATAGTTAGTAGTGGAGATTTGACATAAATTCATATAACATATAAATAACATGCACACTCACACAAACATACACACAATTTATCTCTCTTAAACACACAGACATACGCTACGCACACATACGCACATATAAACACACACACATAGTCATCTCTATTATTATCTAACCCCCCACCCCCCATCTGTCTCTTTTACTTCCCCTCTCCTTTTTTTCTTCACAAACACTGTATAGCCTGTCTTTGCCAAAGCACAGCAATAGAAATGCGCTTCCACCGTTCTCTTGGCATTGTAGAACCATTCTTCCCAGATATGTTGGCCAGCTCCCGGCCTTGGCCCGGGGAGTCTCGCGGTGGATCGCCTGCTCGGGATCAGGGCCACTAATTGCCAGACAAATAGCCCTCGCAGCTCGCGCGCTCGTTTGCAGCCATAGCCGAAGAGTTATTATTGTGGAGAGCGCGCAGAGCCAGGAGGTCATGCAGGCGCGCGGGCTGTAGGAGGAGGTAGTCAAAAGAGATATATTGCTACTGGTTTAGCACCGCACCAGCTGTGTGTGTGTGTGCGTGCGTGTACGCCAGAACACGTTTTAATGACCACCCCCCTCCTCCTGCTCTTCACTGACACACACACACACACACACACACACACACACACACACACACACACATACATACACCACTTCCTTTCATTGTATGTGTGTAGTGTCCCAAGCCCTACATGCATGACAACGCTCGTGTACACTTAAGTGGCCAGTTGGGAAGTCATTTAAAGGAGACATATATTAAGTACAAAATAAAACGAGCCAACTAGTACTCTTTGCCAAAAAAGTGCACACACACAAACAAACCAAAAATAGCATACACTCACACACACATACACATACACACATACACACACCTATGCACACACACACACACACCCACACGCACTCACCGAAAATAGTGTGTTCGCAGACACACACACACAAGCACACATGCAGGCTCATTCTCCTTCTCATTCTGACTCCTCTCATTCAATCCCACTCTACCTTCTCTCTCTGTCCATCCCTCTATCTATCGCCATCAACACACAATCTCTTTCTCTCTCTCTCTCTCTCTCTCCCACTTTTCTAAAGTCATGCTGTTCACACATGATGTCAAGTTTGTTTTGAGGAGTAACATTGTGCTAAGATGTGGTTCAAAAAGATTTGAACTACACAGTTGTTCAAAGTGCTTCACTTAGCAGGCAAATAAATACACCAAAATGCAATGCTCAGTCTTTTTAACAATGTCTTGTGTAATTCCGTTTGGGACTAGCTGATTGATAACTGATTGCACCTTCATCTTTCAAGCCAATGGCTTTGTAGATTCTAAGTTATGTCTTTACTTCTACTTACATCATTTTGTTTAAATATGGTCCTCAATGAGTGTCTGGTGTTTGCATCATTTCTCTACATTTGCTTCCTACGTCTTATGTCACATCCCCTTTCTTGCAATGCATACATGTGCAGCCATTTTAAACAACAACAGTTAGCTACATTAAGCAGCTATGTTGGACTATTACATTTATATATCTCTGGCAATAATGATCTTCCAGTTCCCAAGTTTTAAACGGACGCTCTTATTCTCTTAGAAAAGCTTCTGTGTAGGATGAGTAATGGCAACCCAGACCTACAGTAGCTTATTGATGCCATGTTATAACCAGCTCGGTTTGTCATGCTTAGCTTCTGTTTACTACTTATCACTTATTAATATTCAATACCAAGGAAGCGTTAAGTTGTCCACAGAATGGATAACATTACAATGCGGGTTTCAGGTAACAAAATGGCTGTGCATGTGCTAATGATATGGAATGTCATAATGTTTTACATTGAATGTCCAACGTAGCTACATGGTTCACATTTTAAAGAATGTAGATATTGCTTACTGCAGACTTAGGTTGTTTGTTTGTTATATTCTATTTGTGATTCTAAGATGGGCAAATAGGAACATTATGTTTTTTGACTGTGAGGAGGTCAGTCGTTGTGGTGTGGACATTGGACACATTGGATTTATGTTTTTCATTGATATTTTCCCAGAAGATATATCAAAAATATATACAAGATCCGAGTTTCATTACATCCAGTCATACATGTGAGCAAAACATTTATTACACTGAAATTGGCTTATTTGTATTCATATTGTACAAACTAAGTCTATTTGGGTGTGGGAGGCAGCTACAGATTTAAACATGCATACCAACAATCGGGGTAAAGTATAATGCAATTGAATAGAGAGTTGATGAAATAACATGATTACAGTGGAGGAAAGCATGGTGTCTTTACTTGCCTATGCTTGAAGTGAACATGGCGTGTAATATAGGCTTACTTTAGATGTATTCAAAATGCACAGTTGCAAAACTGAAACATAAACACTCATTTTGAATGGCATACTTAATGGTCAAATAAAATACTACATTATTATTTGTATAGGTCAAGGATTATGCCGATTTCAGGATAGAGCTTTAAACTTCTGAAACAGATATAAGTATAGCTCTAATTTACCGAAGGCCCAATACAGCCTTCGACGTGACATAACGATTCAGAAGTTTTGAATGTTAGAGGATAGTCCAATGGGTCCCTTATAATTCAGTGATAGGCCCTTACACACGGTGCATAAGACCTCCATAGTGTTGAACACTTGTTTACAAGACAATTATTTAAAATGGTCCCAGAAAGAAAATACATATCCCGTTATAATGTACTGGTGACGGCCGTTTGCAGGCAACACGGCCCGTGAGACGAGATGTCTCCCGTGCGGTCCCATGACTGGGGGAAAGACCCATGCGTCTCTCGTCTGCAGTAAAAGAATGTATCTCAGAAACGGTTTGTGCGCGTGCATCAAGACAGATTTACGAGCGACAGTAAAAGCCGAAATGTCGTGCTCGGTAAATCAATCCCTCTTCTTATCCCTCTTTTCCTCTCTGTCTCTCTCCGTCTCACGTTGACTATCATTTAAACATAGGTGGTATAAAAAAGGATATAATGATAATAACAATAACAATAAAAATAAATAATCATGATAATCTTAATAATAATAACAATAAATTGCTGACAACAAATCAGAACATTAACTAAACCCTCTCGAGCAATATTCAACCATTAAATCAAGGGGTTAACAGCTCCCATTCTGTACAAAAAGACGCTCTTAGTTTCTTTTGAAAAACATTGTTTGAGGTTAATCATTCACGAAGATATAGAATCTACCTGTCCTCATCGATCACGGGGAGTGAAAGACCTCCAAGAAATCACAGATAGCTCTCTACTTTATTGTTACTGCTTCTTTATTCTCACCTCCAAGAATCGCGTGCAACCCCCGTTAAAGCACCGTTACAAGCCCTTAATCTCTCATCTCATCAATTGATTGATTATTTATTGATTAATTTATTTCAAATTTCAGTTGTATTCTTCTTATGAATAATAGTCCTCAAGTAATTACATTCAGGTTATTTTTACGTGATTCTATAGCCCAGTGAACCTATAACTCCCTCTTCAACAACACACACGTTGAAAGAATATGAAAACAAAGACAAATATGTTTTATTTGTATAACATCAAATTCTTATGTGACTGTCTCATGTTGCTTTATCACATTTTAAAGCCGGTATTCGATTGTTTTTTCCCTCCTGTCCGCCATAGCCAGCTACTTATCTTAGCGTTGTTTCTCGATGTGATTGCTGTAATTTATGGCCATAATTACAGACGCCATCATCACAACCGCAAATATTTGATTTTCATCTTGTGTGGAAAATCTAAAAGAAACGGAACTCAAAGAAAAACACATGCGTACCACACAACACGATGCATTTTAAACACTTTGAAAGAAAGTAGGCTTGTGCGAGTGAATTTAAGACACGTTTTAATTAAGCCTGATATTTCCTCTTTATTTGTTATTTGATTATGTCTTTATTCGTGAAACAACGGCATTTTGAACAGCGTTGTCTACCAAAAAAAAAAAAAAAAAGGCCTTCCCGGGCTGTTGTTTGACCTTGACGGCTTTCTTGCGAGGTCTACTCAGCCTAGCTTTAGCCTAGCTTTTAGCCCTAGATGTAGATGCTGCCTTGAGCTCTATTGTTTGGAGGGAGGCTTGGAGCTCTGGAGAGAGATCATCGAAGGGATTCCATCATTCCATTGTTGCTGGCCTAACCCTCGCAGTAGGAGACCGCTTCTCTGGTCCTCCTTTCTTCCCTCACCCTTTTCCCCCATTTATTTTATTCCCCCTTCCTCCCTGCACACAGCATCCCATTTTGGTGCCGCGTGCTACCTGTCTTTGATTCACTTCTAAATAACACCTCCTGCCCGTTCTTCTAAACGCATTATGTCTTGCGCCACGGGCACCCCACCAGCTAAACTTGTTAATAATGAGGTGGACTCTATATTTGGAGAATCCCCCACGTCGAACTGAAAAGCTATTTGTGTCTCCGGCATAGGGCTGTAACATCGAAATGGAAGAATTATTGTAAAATAATGACACCCGATGTCATTCCCTTTTCTGTCGTCCCCAATGAGTTTGAGCTATAAACGTCTATCGACATCGTTAATATCATAATAATTGTACGTACGTACTACTTTTTTTTAAATGTTTTTAATGGGTTTTGGTTTTTTTTCGTACATAATAAAGGCGTGGGTTTTATAATCGAATAAATACATTTTCTGAAGGTGTAGGCCCATTAAAACCAAGAGGCCGTGTTTCGAGTCAGAGCGTCATTTTGTTCATGCTGGAGAAACCGCAAAGCGCTTCAGAATAACAAAACAAGAAGACAAAGAAATGAGGACAGAGGCATAATGTCATCTTCCACGTCATATTTGGATCTCGTCGCAATAGGTTCCACACTGTGTATACCATATATGACCTCTACTTTATGTGGAAGACACTGCTGTGTTCGATTTTATCTGTCTTTTTTTCTTTTCTACTCACGCAGGAATCTGAATAAAGGTTAAGTAATTTGTGGCTGCGGGTCCGAATGGGTCCCACGAACTATTTATTGAACTGAGAGGATAGGAGAAGAGCAAAAGCACCCCCCGTCCCCCGTCCCCCATCCACAACCCCTCCACTACATACACACACATCCGCCCCTTCCCCTTAACATGCCACGTGATTCATTAAATAATTAATGCAGAGGTTGCAGAATAGATATGTTTTCGTCAGGAATATAACGGCAAGACATGGTGCTGCCCTAGACTGTGTCTGACGTGGAAAATTCAACTGTCCTCCAAAAAAAAAGCCCCCTATAGCAGCAGAGCACGGAGAGGGGATAGAAAAAAGAGAGAGAGAGTGGGGGAGAAGAGGAGACACCAGAAACGTCGAAAGAGAGAGGAAGAGGGAGAGGGAAGAGAAAAGAGAGGAAGCTGCAATAAAACAAATTTGGACGGGTGTGCGTCTTGCGGGTCGTTGTGGACGCTGTGAGTATTGCGGAAGGAAGGGGATGCGGAAACTGCATGGGGGAAATCTAGGCTCCTACGCAAGTGCACAACCGCGTTGCCGCTATACCGCGCTCATATTCTCCTGCAGCACTGTACATGAATTATATCATGTTGTAACATCGTGGTAAATATGTCCACAATTTCCTTCTTATTCTGCATTTTGACCATCCCTGTGCATGTGATGTCTTGTTTACACCTCCTTTCATCATCACTGTTTATACGCCGAGGCAAGATATGTGGGGGTAGGCTATAGCCACTCTCCTGCAAGTCAGATTAATGCAATCATAGCCGATAGCTGTTTGTATTTTAGCAAACACTTGGACATGATTCTTCATCGCTCTCCCATCACATTCTATCTTGCTCTATATCTCTTATCCCCTTGACTCTCTGTCTATCCCTCTCCCTTTCCCCCTTCTTTTCAGCTAGCTACTTTTCTTGATTTATAGTGAGGTAGAGTGTCAGCGTGCGGCCGCGGCTGCCATTGTGTGTTTGTGAGGGAGTGCTGTTGTTTATGGTCCTGGCCGCGATAAATCATTTTACCACTGTTGGGGAGTGGGTAAAATGATGGTCGATGGACTGATGATTCACCGGAACGCGGAAGAACATAAAAGGGGAAGGAGAGAAGGGAAGGGATCTCGCTGCCTCTGCCGCGTCTTCATTGCTCTTTTATTCATTTTATGCCCGTTTGGTTTACTCCGAGCTATCCTTGGAGTCTTTCCTCTTTGTCGACCAAGCGATTCGTTATGTTTTGCATTTCAAATCCTTTCCTCATATTCCTAATGGTCTGTTTTTATCTTGAATGCTAGCTTTCTCATTGTTGTTACCTGCATGTTTCTTGTGAGGATTCGAATGGCGCCGGATCAACATGGGCTACTGCCCAGAAAATGGATGCTTTTTCTTGCTGGTGCTTTTGAAATGTTCCGTTTATATGGTACAATACCTTCCATTACGAGTGTCTGCTGGTTGATGTGAAAAAAAAAATGAAAAAAATGAAAAGAATTATGATAGATGAGGCGGGATGCAAGTCCGAATAGGAGTTATATTTCATGCATATGGTCTGCTTCTGTACAGTAGCCAAGTAGCCTATACATTGCAATTCAAACTTGAATAAATTAATATATAAAGGTAAAAACTATGTGAATGTGGTGCATGTGATGGGTTAACTACAGTACCAGGCAATACGTTGATATGACCATCCATGTCAATGTAATTTTGTGTGCGTTAAAGCTGGCCTGAGTTTGGACTAGTTTAGTCATATACAAAGTGGTCCCTTATATTTAAATAAGTACGGCGATTGATGGTTGCCTATACATTGCATATTGGCTCTTCGTTGACTTCCTAATTTCGGTTGCAACTTATATACGTGAGATTTCCAGCCTCGCTCTATAAGACTTTCTGCCATGTCTGTTTTCTTTGGACGTCTAGTGGACTGGAACTGTGCAACATTTTTCATGTCAGCACTCGCTATGTCTCTGCCTTTGCTCAGAACCTTCACCGTCTACCCCTCTTCTGCCTTTTGAATGTGGCTTAGAGAGAATATAGGGTGGATAAAGACGTTTTCTTGTTTCAACTGCAAATGTCACCCGTTTCTCCTTTCCATTCCTGTTTTTGTTTGTATGTTCATGTGGATGTTTTTCCACTTTAGACTACAACCTGCACACGTAGGCTATCCCTCGTGATTTGTATGGGGGAAGGGAGGGGTGGGGTGTATTAAAATGTATCCTCTTAATAGTCAAAACACTTTCAGAAATGCCTGTGAAGCCATCCATGATTCAGTTAGCAAGGCGATATAAACTGTTTGATTGTAATGCTGTTGGCACAGACCATGTTTATCTATTGCATGATATTGTCTGTTTGGGAGGAGTAGCTCCAGTGAGTCAAGAGCTCAACAGGGCCCGTTCCCTTGGCTGTGGTAACGCTGGATAGGTAGGGACAGTGGGAATCTCGCTAAACCATTCATACGCGTCAAAAATGTAAAACAAGCAAAGACAAGATAAATAGTTTTATTGTTTGTTAATATAACACAGACGGGGGTCTTTGACATCAAAACAACAACAACAACAATAATATTGATACTAGTAATAATTAATATATTGCATATTAATTTTAATAATGATAATAATCAGTATGATTAATAATAACAATAATAATAATAAAACACAATTCTTTTCTCCAATACATTAAGAACATTACATGTATATCCAGGCCTAGATAAGACTATAGGTTAACACATGCATGCACATGGGCGTGCATGCAAATCTATTTTCCAATATGATTTGTATGGTTGGAGTTCTTCTGCATTCAAACCACCCGCCCCTCTACTTAGTCATCTCCTCTAATGCGTACCCTATCGTAACTAAATTAGCTGCCCGTAACATATTAATGGCGGTAGCAGCGAGGCACAGCACTTTTCAAAATGTGTATTCCCGCCGCGGCCGCTGCTGTCCGCTGCTGTGTCAAACACAATATTTCGGCTCATTTCTGTGGATATCGCAGGGGGGAGAGGGGGGAGATCGGATGAGTACCTCGAAAAAAAGAAAAAAAAGAAGGAGAGGGAGGGGAGGGACGTGATTTCTCCCACCCTTTTGCATCTAGGTATCTCCGTTTTATATCTGACTATAGTGGCAAATAAGGCTTTGAAAAAAGGAACAACCTTAAACGCCGGTCCGGTAGCTTTGAAGTTGCCTGGTCAGGTCCGAGAGGAACAAGTCAGACCCATTAACAAAGGCAAAATATCATAGTTATTACTTTAATAGATTGTGTAATTTCCTAATGGCAGCACATTTTTGTATTGGACTCTGTTATTGTGTCTCACTGTGTATATACATTTATTTGGTTCACTGCAAAATTCAAAACACATTCAACAAATAGGCTACATAAATAGGCAAAGTCACAATAAGCCATTTCACTGTGACATAATTTTAATATGAGGAAGAAATAATTGATCAAACAGTAGGTCTATCCCTATAGCGATAGGAATGGCCCTATAGTGCTATGCGTTGTGACGTCACATTTATCTCCTTTTCTTTTGTTAAACCGAAATAAACCTAAAACCCGTTGGGACGATCGTGTGAAATGCTCTTCATTCGCCTTGAGCTTACGTAAGGGTTCTGCGATAAACGACGAAACAAAGAAAAAACACCAACATTACACCAGCTATCCGAAAATTCGAAAATCGGACTAGCTGCACAGTGCAAATACAAGAAGGGAATACATCCGAACTTCGCATATATCTCGTCAGTTTGATCCGTTTTATTGACGCTTTTTACACTCAAACGGTGCCGTCATTGTGCTGCGCAAGACACAAAGGGCCGACACGCGGACAGACATTGCTCAAGGTGTATCATCCCACGTCTTCCCACTCACTACAGCAAGGGCGGCGGCGAGACAATGCAGCCATGACCGGCAGCAGTGCGGTCCTCTCCGTGAAAAGGCCACCAAGAAACACGGCGACGAGAAAATGTGGATAAATAAGTAAAATACACATTAATTAAGGAAAAACGCAGATCGGTCTCGTCGTTTCTGCGCATTTTATTATCGAAAAGCAGTTACATCTTAGTAAAATATGTAAGACTATGTAAGCAACGAAATAAGATAGAAACTAAAAATAGGTTTAATGGGAATGCAACTATTAAATAAGACTAAAATTGACCATATAAAAGCGTTGGAAAAAATACATTGGACGTAAAAACTATTCAAATCCACCTATTTGCATGGCTGTACAAGAGTTTTCTTGCAGCAAAGGTCCAACTGAATGGCCACGATACAACACGCGTGTTAGTGCAGCTCAAATACAAATCCTCATTGAAGGACTTGAAAACAACACTAATTCGAGTATTTTTTTTAAATTCCAGTAACATATAAATCTGTGGACCATGTATTGCCATAGATCTACAACCCTAGACGTTAAAGGAGGCGAAGATTAAAACGAACGAATACATGTGGTTTATTTAACGGCCTCAGTTGGTTTAAATGTTATAGTATTAGTAGTATTAGTAGTAGTAATAGTAGTAGCAGTAGTAGTAGTAGTATTGTTAATGGTATTGTTATTAACATTATTATTTAAGCATAAGAACCTGACCTGTTGTTTATAAGCAGACATGCATTCTCAGGCTGCATGCGGCAAGTATTTCCAGGGTCTTCTCGCGTGGGGATGATTAGCCATTCAGAAATAAATCAATGAGAAACCTAGTGCTAATTTACAATCGTCTACGCTAGGGCAGTGATTCAGAGAGCATGAAAAATTACCGCTTGAAACCGTATCCTGAGCCCGCGAGCAGTGTTTCCCCCTTATTTTTTTCACCGAACTGGGGAGCTGCATGGCAGAGAGCGATAAGAAAAGCGAGCTGCTGAGTCGGAAATGTTTCCACACGGAGCGAATCTGGCTGGGGTTTTCTCTCTTTTCTCTTTCATTACGATCAGAGTGATTTTTGAATCTGTGTAATTGAACTTCCCGCTTTCTTTTTGATTTATCTGTCTTCCAAATGTATATCCTATGTAAAAAATAAATAAATAATAATAATAATAATAACAACAACAACAAGCACACTATAGACTTCGTCTGGACGTCATTGTGGAGTAGTGGGACTCCTCTATACGCGTGGGCAGATAACACAAATAGACTCGTAAAAGGAGGTCTCGACCGCATTACAGAGGCAAATTTATTTTGGAGATAAGGTTATTTTCTCTAACTTTTTCTAGCTATTGATTGGCAAACAAACCAACCAGTTCGTCAATCGAGGGTATTGGATGATTCAAACAATCAACGGTTGTCAAATGCAGCTTCTTAATAAAAACGTAGTTACACATTTCAGTTTAACTACCGACAAACATTATTGCACTTATTACATTATATATGCGACACTCTGATGATACTGTATTTTGAAACGTATGTCCACATTTACAAACACGTTGTGATTAATTGGTAATGATAATTGCACTTCCCCCTGAAATAGGCTTATTACAAGTTAAAAATTGAAGTTACACGTTTCTTTATGAGATTAACTTATATTCAAGAAATAAATGTTCTATTTTCATAAAACGTGTCCCTCTTGCCTGTTTGCGTGATGGTTGGCTTTAAGTACACAATATAGGCCTCTAATATGCTCCATCTGGCTCAGTGGAGGTCGGTCTGCTAACTCATCTTGCAGCACACAGCCGGACTCCCTATTGGCAGAACAGAAACAGAACCCCTTTTGCGCTAACCCGGTGGTTGTCCTGTCAGTCCAACCCGGTTCACCAGCAGTTCACCGTGTCAATCTGCACGAACAGACCGAGAGAACAACCTATATACACTCACGGCTGACCATTTCATGGGGAGAAGGAGAGAGCGAGAAGAGGATAAACAGGAAAGCAGGCGAAGTGGAGGGGAGAGGGTCGCGGACAGACGGTGGCATGTGAGTGTTGTTTTGCGAGTCAAAATTCGGTTTATTAGGCCTATCCTTATTTATATGAGGTCAAAATAACTGAGCAGGTTAACGATCAAATTGACCGGAAATGCTATGCCCATCAAAGGAATTGAAGAGTTATGGGATTCTTTGAGGAATCGACCACAGTGCTTTGGTGTGTCCTTAAACGATTGTTAAGTTTGACGAAGAGCTATAGCCAACGCAAAAAACACAACAGCCCACAGGCCAGAGTAAATAGGCTACTAGTAAAAAGGGTGAGTGATAGCAGTACCTGTCTCGACTCAATCCTCGATTGAAGAGACATATCCATTGGATAGGCCTACGCCCTTACGCGCGAGGCAAAAATTATATTGGTTGCCTAAAAAAAAAAATTCAAGGTTTTTCTAGTTGTGTACGTTTGTATGTTCAACTCCGCGAGGGAGATAAATGAGAGAAAACCCATAGTTGTTGAAACCATACCGGCAACTATTTTGCAGCCGCATAGACAGGCGAGCGCTCGCTTAGTACCTCGAGCCCCAGTCTGAGCAGTTCACCGCCAATTAGCGCGTTCCTGGCTTTAGATTTATGGTTCAGGCTACTGGTTAGAGATTTATAACTCCCCCAAAAGTGACCATTAAATCACTCACACATGGTGTTGAGTTTGTTTTAACCAGCAGGCCTATACAATATGAATAGTAAAAAAGTATACATATATATATATACAGTATATTGCAGTACTGTTATGGACCCAAAATAAAAAAGTAGCATTTAAATAGGGTTATTATACGACGTCGCACCCAAGAAAATTAAATATCCAAGATTTTCGAGAAGGGGATTTTCCTATCTGCTCCGCCCAGATTTAAGACTCCAAACAGTGTGTCCATTGGTGACAAATGGTGTCCGAAAACAGAAGCTCTCCGTAGCCAGCTGCCACGGCCCCGCATCCCGGGAAAACAAGACCGAAGACAAAAGGCATATCAGAAAAGTCATTAGAGCAGGTAAGGTCTGCGGTTCCGTGATGCTGCCACCCACATGCTCCGTTTTAACTGTGTGTCTTCCTGATGTGTACCATCCCACGCGCTCCGCCGTTCTACATGTCATTAATTGTCTGACCCTGGTCTTACTCGTCAACATCACATCCACGGGGTGTTTCCGTATGCTGGCCAGCCACAAATCCTACAACTTTGTTTTGCTTCTCTATTTGTGTGTTTAAAGGCACCCGAAGACAGATGCTTTAAAATAGGTAACAGATATGGGGGAAATGGCGCCTCGTTTCTTCTCTTTCTTTCTCCCGCTCTCTGCCTTCCTGTCATGCTTTACCTCTATCCCAAGGTCCATCTCCCGTTGTCCGCTCTCGGTCTCTCCGCTCCTTCTCTCCTCACCTCTCTGTTTGTCTGTCGAGACATTAATATTAGCCTTCCCCCGCGTGCACCTATCATTTAAAAGGAAGTTTACTCACGGCGTAAAGTGCAGTTGCGTCTTGTGTTTAGAGAGAGGCAGTGCCCGCGCGCGTGTGTGTGTGTGTGTGTGTGTGTGTGTGTGTGTGTGTGTGTGTGTGTGTGTGTGTGTGTGTGTGTGTGTGTGTGTGAAGTGTGTGTGCGCGTGCGCGCGAGTCGGGCAGGGGGTTGAGTGAGTCGTAGTGAATAGAGAACTGATGGCAAGGTGTAAAAAACGAAGACGCATCTTAGTACCACTGTGATTTATTGCCCTGTGAAAAGATTGCTTACTCAAGAAGACGCTCGCGCTTTTTAGTCAAGCCCCCCTCCAGCATCTCTTTCTCTGAGAATCACAAATGTCCTTACCCTTGCCACAACACGCACACACACACACACACACAAACACAAACACATACACACACACACACACACACACACACACACACACACACACACACCACCAACAGCAAATGGCCAAAGGGACAGAATTGATGTCTGGTACTTGTCTGATGAGAACACCACCATGCATTGCCAAACAAAGTTAATTAAATGTAACATTGTCAGAAATTAATTGAACATTAATTGCATTTCACATTTTTCACTAGCTAATTAGCATAGGATGTGACCCTCAATTTACCAACAATATCAGGAAGACCGAACTAGGTGTTAATGATCAAGAAACAGTAAGCAAGAATCAAATACATAAAAAAAAAAAATCATCTCTTTGTGCTTCTAATAACGAATCTAAGACGAAGCGCAAGTTAAAGTGGAATGCCAACGAAGTGGTTTATGACATCACAATTATAAATGTGACTCGATGGAGGTACTGGAACCAGCTTTGCACAGGACTCATCCTGTGTTTGTAACTGTTGCTAAAAAAGATTTGCCAGAGTTTCCCCTTTGCCTTACTAACACTTTAGCATTGACTTGTCCTGTTTGAGGCCTAGGTAGATTCAGTTGAAGTGTTATCAGATAATCAGATGTATAATCATATGATTGTGTGGCTCCTTATTGGTTTCCAATGTAAAAACTAATCCTAAATATCCCTATTTGCAGATGACAACTGTTTAGTTCAACAGGCAAACAAAATATAAACAAAAACCAGGCAGCGGCAAGTACAGATGTGTGGAAGCTGACAGCTTTGGATGGGTTTCAAAGGGGTGCTATCTCTGGCAGGGAAATGCCTAAAACCAGGCCTGATTGTTGTGGGCCCAGCATCATGATTATGTTACATCCACTTGCTGTTTTTTTTCAATCCATGTGTCATCAGAGAAAGGTCTTGTTCGGTAACAGATACAGGCTTGATTCATCCTTCAGGACTGTTGTACATCCAAAACAATTAGGCTTCTAAGCTGTTTTCTACAACAACATCATACCATGTCAGACATTGCCAGAGATCTAATAGAACAATCCACAGAGTTGATACTCTATAGTCAGGGCCACTTTAAAATAATAACTTACATATTTTAATTAACTCTTCAGCAAGTTTGTAGGTTCTGATTTGTCCAGAGTCTGAAAGACTTGAAGACAATAGAAACCAATCTTTTTTATTTTTTATTTTTAACTTTAGCCAAACTCATTTCACGGGACATTAAGCTAACCTAGACTTCAACCCAGTCTTTAGATGCTGTCCAGAAACGAACATATGGTGATTATTGAAAATTTGGAACAATGAAGAATAAGTGCGGGAGAATAGGTGGACTAAAGTCCACAATATACAATTATAGTAATAATAAAGTTTAACATTGTCAGGGTTAGCCCATCACCTTTTACATGACAGATAACTTCATTGTAAAATATATTAAATAATAAAGTCAGTACACACACACACACACACACACACACACACACACACACAAACACACACACAGATAAACACACGTATCCTCACATTTGCTGAGAGACTTTCTGTGCCTCGTCTTTCTTAGCCCTGCAGCAGCGAGCGGCAAATTGACCCACTCAGTTTCTTGTCCCTCTGTGACCCTCCAAGTACTGACACACACGAAAACACACACAACTATGCACATTCACAACCCCCCCCCCCCCCCCCTCCTTAAAAGCACTCTTTGAGTTCTAGGTTAAAGATTAGCATCTCTGATAAAGATTAACTCTGTCAAAGGAAGGAGCTGATGGCAGGACTTTGTTGCGCCAGAGGGAAGTATTTGGAGGCTTTCAAAAGTGCTCACACTTCCCAGAGAAAGGGAGAAGTATGGTGAGGGGGCAAACTGGTTTCAATTAAATAAAACTTAACTTAATACTTAGCCTACTATCAAACCACATTTTATCATAAAAGTGCATAAAGAAATAGTTTAAATAAGTCCAAGCTGATGCAGGTCCCCTCTGATGCATGTTGTCAAATAGAAGAGCATGACATCGCACAAGGGAATGGAATGTGAGTTTTTTTAAGGTGATATAGTGAAACTTTACAGATGGAAGATAATGATGTTCTTAACGTTAACTTGCACAAAAGCCTTTCAGTACTATACACATTATCATTGATTTGAAATAGCATCTGGAAAAGAGTCATACTTGAACGTATTGAGGTGTATACAAATGTAATATTTAAATTGGATAAATAGCAGAAATGTAAGAGTGTAATCAAATGTGCTTAATGTTTTTGATACTGATAGGCTAATACAAATGCTCAGGTTATTTGACAGAGGTTTAAATCATAACTGAAAGAGTCCACTGTGAGTTATATCTCAAATCTGTAATGTCAAAATTGGTTGTTGTAGGTGTGCCAAAGTGTTGAGGAACAGCATTTAGAGGTTAGTATAACTTTACCCAGCTACAAGGAAAACCATCCCAAATGTCCAAATTGCCCCAACATTTCTCTACCATTTTTGCTGAAAACAACATAATTAGTGGACCCTGTTTGACTGTACTATTACCTCAAAATATTGTACGAGAACCAGCTGGCCAAACAATCTTTCTCAAAACTGGTCCAAATTACACAAAAATCGGACTCTGACCGACTCCTAATTACAAAATAAATAGGGTATTGGTATATATTAGTATACCATAGGTTCGGTATTCATAAAGACAAAAAATTGCCACAGTTCCCATTTCATTAGCTGACTTTTCGCTGGGTTTTATGGATCACTCCAAGAAGCTGCTGTGCTATGATGTTTTCAGTGTCTTTATTATTTCCTGTAATTTCACAATTTTAAAGATTACCACATTAGCCAAATGATTGGAATGCCACGAGGAGCTACCTGTATTCAAAGAGACAACACAAACAACCACAAATTACTTTGTTACGAAACAATACGTCTGACATGTTTGATACCTTAAGTAACCCATTACTCAGCCACAGTGATTGAGAAACATAGCGGTGTTGACATGCCCTAACACGCTGTATCTGGTGAGTCTCGGCAGCCAGAAATGTGCCGCGTACTAAATGACAAACTAAACCTTTTCTGCAAGTTATTTCACAACAAACTCTCAATGTGAAAATATCTTAAGAATATAAGTAAAAGCAATTGTTAAGCTTGCTTCACCCGAGAAATGTTAGGTTTATGCAATCTAATCTCATGCCAACTGACTTTACATTGTCAATAGGACTCATTATTTATTGCGATCTTCAACATTTTACCCACATTATGAATCAGGTGCATAGACTATATGGAATAATAAATGCCTATATGCCAATAGAGAGAAGGTATACACATTTTGACGATTTTCTCTAGGTTGAGTTATATACTGCAATTTGAAATGACATAATTCTGCTACAGTTTTTGTACCAGTCCAATCTTAAATCACCATGCATACTGATTGATAGGCTACCATGTGTGCAGTCAGGGTCGAGGGGACTTAGGGAATGAAATGGAAGTTCAATTTTACAAGTGGAATGTTTAATAATAGACTGAGTGCATGGGAGCAAGACCAACCTGCATGCATTGAGGAGAATAGTTAGCCTTGGGGTTTAATCAAACACCAATTTGGACCCAGCCACTTCTTTCTCTCTCTCTCCCCCTCTCTCCCCCTCTCTCTCTTATATATCTGTTTCCCGCTTCAAATTTATTCAATTGTAACTCTAAGATAACTGTATGAATGCCCCATCCTCCAGCCATGTCGAGTGACAACACACATTGCCCCTGCTTATCCCTCCCCTCCTCCATCTTTTCCTCATAGAGTCACATAGTCCTCCAGGTGGTCCTCCAACCTTGTTTGCTCAATCTTTTCTTTCTGTCCTCCGTTGTGAAACTCCTTTTGCATACTTGCGCCGGATGGCCAGCACCGCAACCGGTGGTGTTGAAATGTGGGGATCCTCCTACCAGAGCTGGGGAAAGGAAAAGAGATGCAATGCAGACTATCTCCATGGTTGGAGGCTAGTTTGTCATCACTTGGACTGATTGTGTTGGTGGTGATGATGCCGGAAATCCCAGAGTGCACTTATTGAGATTTATTACAATAATAATGACAATAATATTAATAATACAAATGAAAAGAAGAAGAACAACAATATGATATGATGAACAAGAAAGTAGATCAATATAATATGATATAAGTTATCCTATCTGGACATGCAAAGTTGCGACAGGTGTGCTATGCACAGAAGCAATACGTTGAGTCTGTTGGCGCTAGTTCTTTCTATCATTAAAATGTTTTTAATAGCCTATGAGCAAATCTTCCCATCTTCTCCAGAGTCCATAGCTTTTTTTTCTTGAAGTGATGAAGTAGCCCACATTTCAGGCTTTCTCGCATTATGTTTCTGTAGCTTTTTGACTTTATTAATTGGAATTTGCCGTATTTAGTGGTTTGTTTGTTTGTTTATGACTACAGACTCACATCCATGACCATCTATCTTTCTATTAGTATCACTCACTTTAAGTAGGTTCCTCTACTTTAAACAAAGGTTCCAATTGTTGTCTTCTCAAAGCATCATAAATCTACTATTTCAATCGGTGAAAATAAATATTAAGCCAGGACGCCAAAACGGTAGCCAGCATTGGGATGTAATGAATTGGTAAACACATAAAATGGCCTATAAAACAGGGATTCCAAAGCAGTTGATTTGTCGATTGATCATTAAACACAGTGACTTATTTATACTCTTCCGTGCCAAAGGTCACTTGGAGAGCTCTGCAACAATCTGTCTCTTCTGTGTTGCTGGCAGCGACCCTGCTCCACCAGGCTGGTCATATTAGAAAACCAAGACCCCAACACAGTGGTAAATGATAGGTCACGTTTAGCCCTAGGAATTACTATTGTGATCAAGGTGTGTCCTGAACTGTGATTATTTGCATTTGAGGTATTGGTCTATAGATTTGAATCTGGTTCCTATATCTATAGACCAATCTGTTTGTGTGAGTGTGTGTGTGTGCGTGTGTGTATGTGTGTGTATCTGTATGTGTGTGTGTGTGTGTGTGCGTGTGTGTGTGTGTGCTGCCCTGTGATGGCACCACCAGACCATAGGAGATAAAGAAGTATACTGCTGATAAAGTAGCTGGAAGAAAAAGAAAGACAAAAGCAGAGCATGTGTTTAGATGTTTAGTTTGGCTGCAGGAGCAGTGTGAGTTTATTATTCATGTGTTACATTTATACATTTTATAGCCATATCAGGCCTTTTATTTTTACTGAGAAATAAATGCTATCCATTGCTTCTGTTGCATTTTCATGCATGCATTTAATGTACATGTTACATTATGCATGCAATGATATGGAGGGTCTTAACAGCTCGTCGTGGTTTAATTTCCATCTTAATGAGTATTGTTTAATTAAAAGGTGAAACCTCTTGATTTAATTACAAATGGCTCTGTAAGAAAGCTTTCATTTTTTGGGAGGACAAAAATGTGTCTCATCAGCTGTTCTTGAACTGAAAGCAACCTCCTCCCTTTGTTTCGGGGGGGCTAAGCTAGCTAGCTAAGCTAGTCGACAGGGGCAGTGTCGACCCGGCATCACTTTCTAGGCAACTTTAGACTAGTCAACTGCTCTGGGTCGCAGGGGTAGAAGGCGGCCCGAAAACGACCGAGGTTTACCCGTGAGGAAAGAGGAAAATACCCCTGGCCTTAACGATAATCATGGAAGGTAGCCAAAGTTGTGTGTGAATGTCGTGGAAGGATACAATAAATAACTTTATAGCAGCATCGCAGGCCTCCGTTGTAGTAGTAGTAGGCTCGTAGTGGGGAGGTCGGGGATCCTTGGTTTTGATTTATGTGTTTGGGGGAAGCTGTCAGGAGAGGAAACAGAGAAGCAAAGCGGCCAACGATTTTATTCCAGCAGTAATAACAGCCGCTATGCAACAACACGGACAGTGATTTTCACTCGACTTCTACCTAAACAGAGTGGATGCTATTCATTTATTGCACTTTTTTTTTTAACGTTTACTGTCGGAAGATCCGCGTTTACGGATATGGATACTCATCTCTCTCAATCTGTATTTTGCTTCTTGGAAGATATTATTTTGCGTTCACGTTTAGATTGTCTTGGTTGGTTTCTTTGGGCAAATTTGCACACTTTGCTGCGTTCTGGATGTGGGTAGTCTTCGTTTAACGCAACATTGACACCTTACCTCTGGTCTATGGGATGTATTTTCTTTCAAAAGGTACCGATGCTGAAGTTATTCATGACCTTCCTAGTATTGGTAGCATACTACACAGGGCAAGACTTTATTATGCCTTTAATTGTATTAGCCTAATACAATTGTATTGTATTAGTTGTGTTATTAATCATTATGATTATTGGTTAATGCTTGTGTGTTAGGCCAACATTCATCTAAAATGATAGACCTACTGATGGAATGAAACGCATTTAAATTGATGAATGCATTTTCAGAGGTTAGGCCTTCAGGTTTTTGGGTGACTCGGGCCTCTAATCTGTAGGCTTATATTGTCGGCTCCGTCTTTAAACGGAACTGACATATAGCAGAATATCGGACATA
>JACYXH010000069.1:1172500-1227500 GCA_026745465.1 Lota lota | reverse complement strand
ATAGAGAGCAAGAGAGAAAGAGAGAGAGAGAGAGGGAGGGGTAGAGAGAGAGAGAAAGAGAGAGAGAGAGGTAGTTGTAAAAAGACAGACAGAAAGAGAGCGAGAGAGAGAGGGGGAGAGGGAGGGAGGGGTAGAGAGAGAGAAAGAGAAAGAGAGAGAGAGCTAGGGGTAGAAACACAGCTTGCTCTCCCCTTGCCCCCGCCAGTGGAGCATCTGCAGGCCGTGCTCTCCTCCAACAGTAGAGAGAGGAGGGGGTGAAGGGAAAGAAAAGAAGAGCGAGCCCTATTCATGTCATGGCGCCTTTCAGTAGAGGAAGATGGATTTATCCTTCCTATATCTGCCCCTCTCTCTGATTATTCTCTCTGCTAACCTTTCAGGTCAGATTCCAAGGGGCCGTTGGAGAGAGACAGTCACGTGACACCCGGTGCCAAATGGTCTTCCGGCAGCACCTCTCAACAAGGACCGGAGAAACAGAAGAAGCCGCCACTTCTCTCGGAAATGCAGAAAACCACGTATTACGACAACTCCTCGACGCTTTTCGGTGGCTACTCGTCGTACCAGGTTCAAGGGGCGGCGGCGGCGGCGGCGGCGGTCAACGGCTTCGGCGGCTACGATGCCCCCGTGTCCCACCACCAGCCCAGCTTCCAGTCGGCAAGCCACCTGGACGTGGACTCGTACCAGCGGTCCGCATGCTCCCTGCAGTCCCTGGGCGGAGGGAGTAGCGGCGGGGGTCTCCAGCAACACTTGGCCAAAAGCAAGGAGCTGAACGGCAGCTGCATGCGGCCCAGCCTCCCGCCCGAGCACCAACCGGGCGCACAGGTGTCCCCCCCGCTGCCCCCGAACGCCAACAACGCCAGCGCCAGCACCCAGCCGCCAGGGGGTGGTTCCGTGGCGGCGTCGGGCGGTAAACCGGCCAATCCCAGCAAGGCGTCCAACTCGTCCGACTCCCCGTCATCCGCGGCCTCCTCCCTGCCCCCCAACCCCACGCTGGCCAAGCAGATCTTCCCCTGGATGAAGGAGTCGCGGCAGAACACCAAGCAGAAAAACGGTTCCCCGAGCTCAAACTCTGCCAACGGTGTGTAGCATACCCCTGCTCCATCACGGCCGTCTCACTAGCCTCCTGTCTGTACTTTCCTGAATCCCTTTTCCCTCTGTTCTGTGGTATAGGAGCATGGTGGTGACATTGTGTGTGTGTGTGTGTGTGTGTGTGTGTGTGTGGGGGGGGGGGGGGGGGGGGGGGTGGGGGGGGGGTCATGAATTGTGGTACACCTTTCTCTGGACAGGAAGATGCTTTGTTTCATGACAGACCATCAAATCGATGAAAATAAACGCAATGTCCACAATGACATTGAAATTGGAAGTTGAGTGAAGTTACATGATATCAAAATTAAACATGAATGAACAAGTGAAACTTAGTAGGAGGGAAGGGGATGAGGTACACAGTTAATAGACCGGTTAAGTAATTTATTAATGTTGAGTAATGTATTAGGGTTAAGTAATTTATTAATGTGCATTAAATATGGTCCCATTTGCTAACAAATCTCTGTATAAGGTACTTTCCCTGTGTATCTTCTCTGCATAATGCTGAGATAAAAGCTGGTGATCAGCTTTATATGTGCTTGAGGGAGAAACACAGACACAGACAGTCAGATAGTTGCAGATTAAAAACACATGCTTTTTAACTGTACTGTATCAGCCAATGTTGCTCTAACATATCAATAACAATAGCAACCCCATATATAAGAATCAAAATGCACAGACAGACACACACACACACACACACACAAAGTAACAAAGTGTGTTCTCTTGGTAGCAGATCTACTGGTTAAAGTAAGAGTAGTGAGTCCAACAAATACAGTGCAGTTCTTGCACTCTGCAGCTGTTGCTTCAAGGCATTTATGTATCCAGCCATGATGCAATTTAGCAGCCAAGGGCCAGCACTCAGCTCTTAATAACTGCTACAGTTATGAAGTGTTGACAACTAATATTAGGGGTGGAGGGATAACATGGCTTGTCTGCTGGCCTTTCTAACAATCCCCCACCTCCAACATCACCACCACCACCACCACCCCCACTTTTAATAACAAAACTGAACGATTCCAATCTCTTCATGCCAGTATTCTAATTGTGTTTTAATATTTTTCTCCCTTCTGCCTTTTGCAACCATTACTTATTTAATTTTGTTCTTTCCTTCATTCATCTGCTCTTTCACTTGTTCTTTCTCTGTTGTGCTCATTATTCGCTGGCTTTCTTTTGTCTACTTCTTCTTTACTCCTTGTCCCTCTCTTAACTCTCTCTTGTGTTCTGTTTTTATTCCCGGTTGGTCCCTGGTTCCTCGCCACCCCCTGCCGTCTCCTCAGCGCTAGGAGGAGGAGGAGGAGGAGGCGAGAGCGGCAGCAGCGGAGAGAAGAGCCCTCCGGGCGGTTCCTCCGCTGCGTCCAAGCGGGCGCGCACCGCCTACACCAGCGCTCAGCTGGTGGAGCTCGAGAAGGAGTTCCACTTCAACCGCTACCTGTGCCGGCCCCGGCGCGTTGAGATGGCCAACCTGCTCAACCTGTCCGAGCGGCAGATCAAGATCTGGTTCCAAAACCGACGCATGAAGTACAAGAAGGACCAGAAGTCTAAAGGCTTGGGCTCCAGCTCCGGGGGGCCCTCGCCCACCGGCTCCCCGCCCCTGACCATGCAGTCCACTGCTGGGTTCCTGAACTCCATGCACTCCATGGGAGGCGGGGGCTACGACGCCCCCTCGCCGCCCTCTTTCGGCAAGCCCCACCAGAGTGTGTCCTACTCCATGTCCACTGCCTACCCCAACGTCTCCATGAAGGGCTGCCCTTCCCAGCAGAAGTACGGAGCCCCGGCCCCTGACTACGCAGACCCTCACGGCCACCATGGCCTAGTGCAGGCCAACAGTGCTGGATATGGGACCCCCACCAACATGCAAGCCAGCCCTGTGTACGTGGGAGGGGGCAACTACGTGGAGCCTATGTCCGGAGCCGGGCCTACCATGTACGGGCTGAATCACCTGGGCCCCACTCCCCCTCACCACCAATCCATGGACTACAGTGGTGCGACCGCCATGTCGACCGGCAACCAGCATCACGGGGGCGGAGGAGGGCCCCCGGGCCCTTGTGATCCTCCCCCACACTCAACTTACACAGAGCTGTCGGCGCACCACACCTCGACTCAGGGCAGAATCCAGGAAGCACCCAAGCTCACTCACCTGTAGCAGGTTTGAAACAAAATAACTATGTAGGAAGTAGAGAACGATGATGGAATGATTAACATGATGCCATTGGCTAACAGGCTCAACCCGGTCCATGGGGACTGGGTGGAGAGAGAGCGAAAAAAGAGATTGGGTACGTGTGATAATCCAGTGGTTTATGCTGCTCAGGAAAGGTACAAACTTGTTAGAAGTTCTTCCAATGTGTTGTCGGGGTTCAGCGGCCACTATAACATGTCCACTGTCAGGACAAGTCAATTGATGCTATTAAATTAGTAGATGGTTAGACGTGTCCAACCGCTTTACATATAAAATCCAGCTCCATAGTGGATAGGCAGAAGGTTCCAGCCAATCGGCAGCACCAGACCAGTTTGCACCTAGATACCTAGACTAGGCTGATAAGTGATAGTTGGCTAACATTCGCTAGAGTTTTGATAACGTGGGAGAAAGATTTGACATGATGGTAAATTATTGGAATAGGAATGTTTGACTTACAACTACCTCATGTTACTACAATGCCATATTAGGCCATTATCTACAACTATGAAGTGATCTGAGAGTAGATGCGTTTTGAACTTTCTCTACCAAACTTTTTATCAGGTTCAGGGTTTTTCTTGCATAATTTGAGGATTATGGTTAGAGTTAGGTTTGTGCAATTTATATCTACATTTCTTATTTTGATGTACGGCATAGTACTTATAACTGGAACTGTTATAGTCCAAAAGCAGTGGAGGACCAAATCATGTATATAGCTAGCAATACTTTCCCACAAATCTTTAAAGAATTGCTACCAATACTGAAATCCCCCGTTGGACTTTTCCACAGCTTTAATGCTTGGATTTCAAACTTAGTAAATACTGACTGTCCTGACCGTTAGTCACCTTAGTACACCCAGGTAGCCTTTATAAAAGTTACGGATGGCGCCAAGTGGGGCCTAGCATGCAGGTTGAAAAAAGAGCTAGTGCGAGGGAAACATCTGTGGTACACCTTATGCTTATGCTTCACTGTGGCTTGGAATGCTTTAAAGGCATGTTTTCATGATAGCACCCACCACCATTTCACACACACACACACACACACACACACACACACACACACACACACACACACACCTCCCATTGCCAAAGCAAGGGGTAAATGAAATATAGAGGGTAGACCTTTTAATGGTGGTTAACGAGGTAGTTAGATTAATGATGCTGGCAGCTCTATTACTCCAAGGAGCACATCTTATTGTCAGTCCTGCTGAGTTATGTGTGTAGGGCTCTTCTGTGTGGAGGTGTGTGGAGGTAAGAGGGGCATAGATGGGGAATCACACAGGCATGCAGCAACAACAACAACAAAATATTCACCATAAAAACACAACCCCCAGCTACCCTATGCTCTTCACTTGGAAGAGGGAATAAGCATAAACCACTGGATTGTTGCCTTTCTATGTCTCTCTCTTTCTCTCTCTCTCTCTTTCTCTCTCTCTCTATCTCTCTCTCTCTAAATATCTCCTGCTATTTCCCTACTGTTGTTCGTCTTGGGGAGCAGCATCATTCACTGAAGCATGCTTCTTACAATCCTTCATATTCCACTCATACTCCCACCACAACCGCACACACATGCACGTACCAACACACACACACACACACACACACACACACACACACACACACACACACACACACACACAAAAACACAAACACAAACACAATTTTTCTAAACCTTGCAAAAGGTTGGATTACTTAAACTCTCAAAAGTGTTCTCAGTGGCCAGTTAACCAGGCTGGTCTTGCACTCATACATGAACAATGTAAAATGTAAGAATATCTTGGCCTTTTAAACACACACACACACACACACACAAACGAACACAAACACACGCACACTCACATTATGCTACTTCTTCTTTTTGCTGACACATGTTCATAGCCGGGCTATGCCAGCTGTTGACATCTTAACACAAACATACATGAGAGAAACATACAAAAACATAAAGTTCTTATTTTAGCACAACATTGAGACAGGGTAAAAAAAAGAGTGAAAAACTCTTTCTTTATTTATGTTTGAGTCATTGGCCCCTCCTTTCTGTCTGTCTGTCTGTCTGTCTGTCTGTCTGTCTCTGTCTGTTCTGTCTTCCTCTCTCCCTCTCTTTTCTCTCAGTCTCTGAGGGGTCAGTCACGTTAGCGGACACTAAGGTGAAAAATAGCAATTATTATTATTATTTTATTATTGTTTTTGGTTCACACATATCAACTTTTAACGTGGAAACAGGGTATATATTTGAACAAAAATGCATGTCAGGGATGAAAAGCAGATGTATGCTAGACCTAAAAAACACATGGTTCACTTTTGATGACATTAGTGATGGCAGTTTGGACAACGTACATCCTTGAGCTACATTTCAACAATGTGTGTATATAGTGATTCAATATGATCACATTTTCCAATACCACAAAATGAACTAATCTATAATCATAACCGACTTCATCAATTGTCTATTGTCTTCCATGACATTTTGAATACCACCCTTTTTTGGCAGTTGTTCTCAAACACACATTGAAAAGTAGCACAAGAAGTACTTGGGTATCGCCAAACTCCTCTCGCTGATTGTCTAAAGAGGCTAGACTTACTATGCTTGCTACATCCAGACATCATTGTTGCACTTAGAGTTTACATTTTGATGGTTAAAGTTACAAAAAAGAAAAAAAATTAAATCTTATTTTGAAGACGGAAGATCCTGCAATCAAAGCGTCTTTGGCTAATGTGTGTTCAAGTGAACATTCATATATAAATATTTATTTGTTATAGCCGTTTAAAATACTTTCTGTTTTGTAATATTATTATTATTATTTATCCTTCATGTATTTATATCGACAAAAAATACTGTACTTTTTTAGTATTTACCAGTTATGAAAGGGAAAAGGCATTGTGTTTCTTCTTGTCCATTGTACCGAAGTTACATTTTTTTAGTTATTGTATTTTAGAAGGAAAAAAAGTAGTTTTTATGTTCTTATTATGACCCTTGTACATAAATGTCTTGACTTGTACAGGGAAAATGCTCAGAAGTGAATCGGGGACCCGTCCATGCATAGTCAGAAAATTTAGACAAACTATTAGCTGGCGAAAAAAGAACAAGTCTTTTTTGGAGAAAACAGATACCTTTCTTTGTCCTTTGTAGATTATTTTTCCTTCCTTGTTGAGAGAGTTGTCTGTCGAGCAATTCTTTAATAAAATGTTATGTTATTCAGAGCTATCCTCAGTCCTTGACAGAAATGCAGTAATCAGTGAATCAGGAAAACATCATTGTGAACTTCAAGGCAAATGCAATATCTCAAAGGGTTTAACTGATTGAATACATACTGGTGCTTTCCTTTTAATACATACCGGCATCCGATATTCTTTCAAAAGTACAAAGATATGTTTCAATATTCCATGTCCGCCTTCCTTAAAGAATGGGATGGTGGGGTAGCTATCATATTTTGGAAGGAAGCTTTTTAAATATAACGTTTCACAATATAGATCTACTGTAATACAGGGATAAGGTACCGGATCAATATGTCGAGTCAGGAAAGGGTTTCAATGACTGCATATCCCACCTCTCATGTACTAGATTGTAAATTAGGGCGCCATGTATCAAACACATTCTACCTTTATTCTACTGTTTCATTCTAGGCTGTATTCTCGATTAACCTAATTCGTTTTGGAATGTTTTCTCTACTTCTAGTGGGCAACCATAACTGGCACAAAAGAGGCATAAAAATGACACTATTTATTCTTTGTCAACATCTTTGTGTTTTCCCTTAAGATGCACATTGATAGCTGAAGTATTGTGCTTATCTGGCTACAATCAAATCTTAATCAAAAGTTGAAAAAAGTACAAACAAATAGATGTCTGCCTAGGTGACAGGTTTGAGCCACATTCCACTGTTCATGGTCTTACCCCCCCCCCCCTCCCCCCACCCCCCCACCCCCCACCCCGCCACCCCCCACCCTTAAATATTTTCAAGTAAATTGAGGAAAAGAAAGCCTTGGGCTAGCCAAAGTGGAGGATGGGTTTCTTATTTCACTGTTCTGTAATGGGTCAAATGTAACATACCAGTAAAACAATCTGCGTTCATCTGATCCTTTTGATGACAGTAGGATGTTTTGATGAAGTAAAGTACAGATGAATGTAAATGATATAAATGTGTATGCTATCTGACATAAGTATCGAAAGTTTAAAAAAATATTTAGAATATAAAATGTTGTTTTAAAAAACAATATAAAACATTATATAATTGACATACTATTTTAATGGATAATTATATTATAAAGGTGTGTTCAAATGCAATATTTAGAAATCGAATGTGCATTACTGATTGGATGCTGCTCCCAACATAAGGTGTGGTCAGATACACATATAAAAAAAAAACAAGCTCTGTAGGAAGTGGAAGCTATTATTGTTCAAAGCCCCCGTTTTTTTCACCATGGACCGATCACGTGACCCAGGGCTCTCTGTCTTGCTCTAGCTCTCTTCTCTCTCCTCTACACCGCTTTGCTAAACACAGACGACTTGAGCGCGTCGTAACTTTGGACATAAATCAGACTCCAACTATAAATAAGGTCCGTACTTCCTTTTCCATCTCCGTTTGACTAACAGACAATAAAAACACCAATAAGCAGCGCGAGGGAAAGATTAGATCTAATTTATTGCCTCATAAAAACAGACGGCCAGCTGAGTTTGTTCGCATTACCGCGGTAGCACCTAAGCCAATACTAACTATGATGGCCTTATTTCGCCGTTAACAATTGACAAAACATACAAAAAACAACTGTAGACAGTTACGGGTGTTATTGTATGAAATAAAACAAAACAAAACATTTAACTGTATTTAAGTGACACTTTTTTGCTTAGTGCCCCTTATTTTGCCCTTTGTCAAATGAGAATTAATAGTGGAATAAGCATACATGTAAGCCTATATGAATCATAGCCAAAGACTAACAATAAATAACATGAATAATAGGCTAATAATAATAGTATAGTATACTAGTATTACTCCTTCTTATCAATACACTGGCCCACTAGCCTACTACTACTATTATCAATAAGTATATAAATATAAATAGCGTACTAAAACACAATTACAACAATAACAATAATAATAATATTATTATTGTTATTATTATTATTATATTACTATACAACAACAGCCAAAAAAACTAATTAACAAAGACAGACTACAACCATACATTTAGTCTCTCTTTACCAGTTTGTTTGTGGTAGCCTATTTATTGCAGATTTTACAATGTAGGCAAATCGTATAGTTAACATTGGTGCACCGGCACAACATTTTACAATGGATAACTTTTCTTATAACTGTTTGTTAGGCCTTTCACTTGATTAAAACAAATGTAAATACAGGTTACTAAACGCAAAGCTACATATTATCCTGCTGAATGCATCAGTAAAACTACTGACAAAATGTCGTCTGACCCACCGTTAATTAAATAAGCAGTCTTAAAAAATGTTTTCAACAACTTAAAACATGGTCCACAAAATCACCCCAAAATGCTCGTGAATTCCTCTATCTGAGTCAAACGTTCCAGGTAAAAATAGCCTGATGATGTTTTCACTGTGTGACCCAGATGTTTTATGCGATGTCAGCAGTAACTTTGTAAGCAGAAGTGAGGCAGTGTTTAGATGTAGACTGTCCCAAACTCGGCTAAAACACCCACTGCTCTCTGTTTTGTATTGCTCTCAATAGACTTGACTCCCACACACATTTCTCTCATTCGGCTAGTTTTTTTTTCTTCTAAAAGAGGCAAATAGCATGGGAAAGAGGGGAGCAGCTTTGTCTCTGTGTTTAAAAAATATATAACAGCAGACGGAATGTGTTCTCCAGAAATAGACCCCAATTTCAAATGGCAGCGAATGCTCTGTTTTGGACACGTTTGAGCTTTGTAGACACGGTGGAAAAAGCTAAATACATAGATAGCTTTTCATTATTGGTATCCCATATAAGTAAGCTATAGAGAGGTAAGGGAGAATTCTTGAGGATGGCTGCTGTCAGGCCCTTTGCAGAGAGAGAAAGATTGATCACCGCACTGTTTTCTTTTTCACCCGGGGCTACTTTGGGTCTCCCAAAAATATCCACTCTTAAACTCCGCGATTCCTTTAAACAAAAACGGTGAAACATGGTGTCCCTGTCAGTAATCGCTGATTTGTTAAGGTTGTCCCTGTGTTTTTTAAGTTTGAGGTCCAACCATTTATTAGAACAACCATTCCAGAAATAGTACATTATAAAATTTGGAGGGGGGCAGATTTTAACACTTGGAATCTTGAGTTGTAGGAACGACCTTACTATGAACTCTCCTCTGTAAACAATTCACACACTAGGGAAGAAGGGGGAAATGTTTTAGGGAATGGGTAAACTAGAAAGAAAGGAATGTGAGACCCTCTATTTCTGGTTGTGAGAAATATTTCCAGCCCTCTCGTAGTATTTTAGACTTGGACCAATGTGGCAATTGGGCGCACAAAAAAGCATTTCTGCAGACAAACAGCCCAAAACATATTTCAAATAGTCAAAACCTAATATAATAATTTGACCATACTTACATAATAAGAAGTCCTCTTTCCATTTAATTATATTAAATATTGTATTGTCCTAGGACTGCAATAATTTGAATGGAAACTGAATAGCGTTCAATGCAGTTGTTGTTGCCTAGACAGTAAAGGTAGGAGCTATAAGTGAGAATTGGCTTCGTCATTCTGGTCTTGAGTTGGGGACGCATCTCATATAGTATTTTTCAACACTGGAATGGGGACTTTAGTGGCTGTCAAACTATGAAAGATTGATGAGCATACTCTTACAAACAGTAGTTTATTTGAGGGCCAGATTGTAAATGGAGATAGCTGCGTTCACCATAATGCTAACAATCATTACATCACCCGTTTGATCGAAAATCTCTGCTGCAGGACGAGAGATTTTCTTTTGTCTGGCGGTAAAGGGCCCTCGTGGACGCACCAAACCGCCCACGCGACACAGCCAGGAGATAGAGAGACACATGGTAACCGAGCACTTTCTTTTTTTATTCACTTTGGGAAATGCCCCCCCCCCCCCCCCCCCCCCCCCCCCCCCCCCCCCCCCCCCCCCCCCCCCCCCCCCCCCCCCCGTTAAGTCAAAACAACAACGGAACGCCTGATATTTTTTCCATAGCGTTTGTAAGAAAAATAATAATGCGTTTCTCACAGCCACCACCAGGCCTAGTGGTTCTTATTGGGTGTTTTTGGTCACATGACAAGGAATTGGCTGCAATTTCGCCCCATAGTTCTTCAGTTTAGCCTACCCAGGTCCCCATACGCTAGTAATATCACCAATATACACATTTTTTTATATAGCCCCCGCAAATACGCCATTGCGGACGAGAGCATATATGGTCGTGCGTTTTTTTATTTTCCTTTTATTTTTAGTGGCCATATTTTGTTTTTTGGGGAAGAGATTGTTTGGGGTCTCGCCGTTTAAGGTGAAACTGGTTTAAGGGAGCTATGAATTTTGAATTTGAGAGGGAGATCGGTTTTATAAACAGCCAGCCGTCCCTAGCAGAGTGCCTGACGTCCTTCCCTGCCGTCCTGGAGTCATTTCAAACTTCATCAATCAAGGAGTCGACAGTAATTCCGCCTCCCTTCGAGCACACCATCCCCAGCCTCAGCCCCTGCACAGCTAGCCAGCCGAGACCGACTGTTAGGAGCCAGCAAAACCGGAGAACCTCCACCAATAATAATGGCCTCCAGACGCACCACCGCGGTACCCAGAACCCCTGCCCGACTGGGCAGGTACCGGGCCCGGCAACAGCCACCTCTACCGGTCCACTCGCCCACGAATTCCCTTGGATGAAGGAGAAGAAATCGTCGAAAAAGTGCTCTAAGCCTGGGAATAGTTCAAGCAGCGGTGGCGCTATTATCCCGACTGCCTCGTCCTCTCCATCGCCTGCCGCCTCCGGGTACGCCTCGGCTGGCATAGAATCGCCCACAGGTCAGTAGACTATACAGGGATGCTGGAGACTCTCAGCACAACGTCTATATTTTATTGTCGTTTTTCTTCATTTGCATCGATTACTTCCATTCCACCCACTTCTATAAAACCATGAACAGTGAAATGCATTGCACGAGGCTTTGGTTTTATGGCATTATAGTTGCGTTATGATATGACGCCCATCCGCATGTGGTTGCATGCATTGTGCTTTGAGGAAGCCTTATCTGAACTACTGCATTATGCTGCAGTGCTTGAAACATCTCATATTCGTATGTATATTGTTTATAGTTATTAACCCTCAATTACATTATCTGTTTGATGTCGTTCTATTTTATTATTACAGACAGTCGACACACATTATACATGACTGATTCAGCATTTTTCATGCAACCTCCACCCATCATCATACAAATCTTTTTTCCACACATAAATATTTATTTTTATGCATACACTAAATGCTGGACATCATAAAAAATAATGTTTTCAATCCAATCGTTGTCGATAACGTTAATGATGACGTTTTTTTTTTGGCAATAACAATTCGATCAAATGTATCTCAGCCAGGGTCCATCTGGCAGCGATCCACTGGGATGATGATATTCATATTCAGGCTAGTGATGGGGACGGTAGCCATATTGGATGGTGCTATATAATGGCGAAGCAGTGCCACCGCACAAAGTATGGGGGCTGGGAGACGACAGTGCATAATAGAAGCCAACTGTACATTGGATTCAAGCTATGCTATATAAACGCCATTTGTAAATAGGCTAACCTACACATTATTTTGCTATTAGGCATTTTGTTTTTCAACAGACAATACTTGTGTGTTAGTATTGTTAATTCGAATATAGATAATATCCAGGCCTATAAAAAATGCATTGTACTTAATTATATATTTTTAATAAAGCTTAAATTCCAGCTGTGCCTCATTTACATTGCCTAATCTTATACATTTTTCCTTTATTTTAGAGATTACATATTTTCAGTAAATTCATTTCAAATGGACAATTCGTTATCCTGCTAAACAATCGTGTCATTTCCTCACATTTTGTATCTTATCACACATGCAGATCTTTAACAGCCTGCAATCTCAGACAGAGGCTGCGCTCGAGCCTTTGAAGAGGGGAATACGCAATTTTACATTGTCATAATCTCTCCTTTATGTGTGTATTTTATTGGTCACTTAGCTGCACCGGTGTGAACGTTATGATTTTTGATTGCTTTTTGAATGGGAGGGCTGTGCTTGGTGATACTACTTGTTTTATTACAGATATGAGAGCCGAGGAGAAATTCTGCTCTCTCTTCTGGGAACTATTGTGGGGTAGTAATTCTTTGCAGAAAATGTGTTAATAATTTCCAGACGCAGCTTTTGAATTATCTCGTGGTTGCAATGGCAAAATGCGTTACAAACCCGAGATAATATAGATGAATTTTAAAGTATTTCTGCCGTTTAAAAAAATATTGATTCTCCATGCATTTTCTGTGCTCTGTGCCATCCATTCATTTCTCTCTCCTTATCTGTCCTCAGATCCCAACCAGGCGGGTCTAGACTGCGGAGGCGCGGGGTCCCGCCGGCTGCGTACTGCGTACACCAACACACAGCTCCTTGAGCTCGAGAAGGAGTTCCACTTTAACAAGTACCTGTGTCGGCCTAGGAGAGTGGAGATCGCCGCCTTACTGGATCTTACCGAACGCCAAGTCAAAGTCTGGTTTCAGAACCGCCGCATGAAACACAAACGCCAAACCACACATCACAGAGAGGGTGGGGGAGCGCACGAATCAGGCGACCCTGGTGGGTTTGAGCCTCTGGAAGGCGCCGATGCCTCCTCTCCTTATTCGAGCCAGCCGCTGGAGGCCTCGGGGACCGGGGGAGCCTCGTCGGATGGTGAACCTGGGAATAGCAATTCTTCCTCGGCAGCTGCTGTTTCCATCTCCACTTCCTACGCTAATGACAACAGGGACAATGCGCAACCCACGCCCGAGGAGGGAGGCTGTTTGAGCCACCCCGAAACTCAACCGTTGCCGGTGGCATCTGGCCCTTCTGACACTCCTGCGACCCACCAGTCCCCTTCGTCATTCACCCCGACGCCCACCGCCGATAACCCCAGGACAATGCGGTTAGAGGAGGCCGGACAAGGGGCTGCAGCAGCTGGGGCAGTAGCTGTCCCCGATGGTACATTTTCAGAGCAGCAGGACTCCTCAATCACAACCACGGCCATCTCTTCTTCCTCCGCTGCCCCAGCCGCCTCTTCCTCGCTCTCCAACTCCTCCACCACCTCCTCTCTTCCCGATTTGAATTTCTTTGCCGCGGACTCCTGTCTGCAGATACCCGACGCACTGTCGCCGAGTTTGCAGAGCTCACTGGACAGCCCCGTAGATTTCTCCGAAGAGGACTTCGATTTATTCACTAGCACACTCTGTACTATAGACTTGCAACATTTAAACTTTTAATCGGTCCTGGGAAAACGAAGGATAGGACTACAATTAACGATGATGAACCTTTTGAAGACGTTTGTCAAGGAAAACATGTTTAAACGTTGCCTAATAGGCTATAAGAATGCTTCTCAGAAACATTCCTCAAACAATTTTGAGCGAAAGTTAATGTTGCTGTTTTTTTTTCTATTGTTTTTTTTTGTGTGGAAAACTAGTCAAAGAAATCCTGAGATAATTTTAAGAAGCTGGTCGTTTTTTTTAAAACTTATGTTTCTTATCGTCGAAGGAAAGTATGCTTTTGAGTTAAACCCTTTCACTCGAAATGATTTGGATTTCTCAAATTCGTCTCTTCTTCTTGTCAAAAATTCAGGTATTTATTGCCTTTCTTGTTTTATTCTCCTGTTAAAATATACTTTTTTTCCAGCATGTTATTTTACTATCCATAGCTACTGTTTGAGGCCCATTCCACGAATGCAGTGCAGCTTAATCGGCGATTATTAAAAACCTCTCAGGAACCGGTGGTGTCGTCTAGGTACAGATAGCTGGGCTGCTTTTAGAAAAATAAAGACGATTCGTTCTCTTTGTGAATGAGACGGGCAATCTGCTGAGAAAAACCCTGCTGATGAGTTTTAGACCCTAGTTTATTTATTGAGATTGTTTAATAGTGAAAATAAAAGTCAAATTATTTATTGTACATTATTTTCATAGTGGAAACGATAATAACAATAAAAACATACATAAATTACACAAGGTGACTGTATTATTTTTCCCAAAAGAAGTTGTTATCATTCCTATTATTATTATTATTATTCATACAATTGGTATGCTTGTAATAGTCTACTTAATATGCCTACTAACACATAATAATAGGCTTTAGTGCTTTTGTTATTGAGGACGGAATAGTAAGGAAATGTCACAACAGAAATATCTTTATAAAATCCTCATGTGTAAGACACACTTCATAAAAACACAAAGGCATTTCAAAAGCTATTAATGTTTCTTAGTTCCAGAATATTATTATGTAAAGCAAATTCACATTCATTGCCTTGTGTCAGTAGCTTCGGGATATATAAAACGAGCAGCATTGAGAGCAAAAGGCTGAAGCTTAGCCTAGCTAGCATGCTTTCATTAGGGGCTAACGATAGACGCTAACAGCACCCTGGCTAACTAGCTGCTGCTACCCCTGCAGTGCCAAAATGGCGCTGGGAGACAATGGAGGATGTGAACAATAAGCAGTGGCAGCCATTACGTGATGATTTGGGAACGACTTCATAGTGCTTATTATGCAACCGTGATGAAAAAATACCCTCGATGAAAGGCTAAAAGAAAAGCGTGCACGAAAGGAGACTTTGTTGTGTCGTTGATATTTGGGTCAAAGGAAACCCTGAGACAGTTTAACGATTCGAGTGATTCATTTCAGGCAATAAATGTTTATGAGGTATAAAATAACTTGGGTAGGCTTAATATAAATCTTGCAGTTTCATATTATTATTAGACCTATTATTATTATTGTTATTGTTATTATTATTTTTTATTATTATTATTATTATTATTATTATAAGGCTATTATTGTTTTTTGTTATCACTGACCAATAATTACACACAAATAACTATTCATAAGGGGGCTATAGGCCTACCTCAAGTGTTTCATGAAAAGATTTTGCAAAAATATTTAAAATGCTTAGAACTTGTTTAAAACACAATATGTATGTTGTTTTCAACCAGGATATGTTCCATAACCGTAATATATGGACCTGTTGTGGATACTGTATGATCCACAACTATTCTCTATCCCCAGTAACACTCTAAACAGTCTCAGATCATTAAAATGTCATTGAATGCAACTAGAAGAAGAAGGAAGGAAGGAAAATAAATGGACCAACAACACATATTTATTTTGAATAGATCCACGTTGAACTCAAGCAGGATCAGTGCCATTAAGCTTAAAGTGAATAGGTAGATGTCAGAGGGGAGATTATGATATACATTACATTAACTAGAACCGTGGTAACCCTTATGCAGTAGGGTGACACACAACAAAAACATGTTGAACACAATTAAAAGTTTATTTATGGTTATGTTACAGTAAATAAACCATCTGTGTTTAACCATTCTTTCTTCATATTTATGGTTATGTTATGTAACCATAAATACTAAATCATAATAGTGCAGTGGAATGCTTCTGTGCTAATCAAATGGTAATTATAATGATGTTTGATATATATATACAGTATATATATATATATATATATATATATATATATATATATATATATATATATATATATATATATATATATATATATTATACTTGGTAGCAGGAGTTTAAAAGTGAATAAGAAAGCAGGCTTTTCATTTGGAGGTGACTGGTTGAAATGAGCAAAGCAGTAGATGACTTTGTGGCTACAGGATGTTCTTCCACCAAATCATGCAGATAAAGTATTGGTAAGTATGATAATGCACTACATGTATAATACAAGAGGGCTAAACCAAAACAACCACCACAACTAAAACCACAACAACAACAAAACAAATGACTTTGGAATGAGGTTTCAATCTTGAGCAGAACTGACTCCCTATGTGATAAATAGCCTGAGAACAATGTCAGAAATTAATTCGGCACAGAGCCACACCACAAGTTGATGCAGTGAGGACACAATGCATGCATGTGTGTGAACTATGGTGAGGATTTGAGTGATTATAAAAATTACAGTGCTTTAAGCTCTGCCCCTGGGCCAGTCCACAAAGGGCCCAGTCACACCTCTGCACTGTAAAGCTCCACACACACACACACACAGAGGAGTTGTTATTCTCTCTCTCTCTCCGTCTCCCTCGCCTCCACAGCCTACTGTAACCCATCCATCTACATATACCTTGCAGACAAAAAGATTATCTCCATGCCAGTTGACATATCTTCATGTATGTGTGTGTGTGTGTATATTTGTATGTGTGGGTGTGTATATTTGTGTGTGGGTGTATGTGTGTATCTGTACGCACGTGTGTGTGTGTGTGTCGGCATGTGTGCATGCTGTGCTGTGTGTTCTAATAATCTCTCTCTCCTACCTGTCAGCACCAGGCCCTCCACCTGTCTCACCACTGACACACACACACACACACACACACACACACACACACACACAGGGATAACCCATCTCCGGCTTTATCGTCACCATTGCCATCGTTGCTATGATGACAGTCTCCGTGGGCGTGTGTTTGTGAGTGGTTGTGTGTGTGTGTGTGTGTGTGTTTGTGTGGGGGGGGGGGGGGGCTAAACGAACGAGTGTAATTGCAGGGCAAATTTGCAAACACATGCCTGTAGAGCGAGTATGGCACAATGAGGGAGTTTGTGTCACAAGTGTGTAAATGTGTTCCAGGTGCTTGAGTGTATGTTTGCATGTATCTGGGAAATCAAGTGTGCCTGGGCATAAAGTGATATTGCATAACTCAGGCATGATAGATCACCCACTCATCATACTGGTGAAACATGGAGGCATGTCGATACATTTGTTTCATCACCTGCCAGAAAAGACACTGTGAAGACACTTTCACACACATCTACTGATACAGTCATCCCACGGGTCGCCCCTTTGACTTCCCACACTGTGTACACACTCACTGTTCCTTCCTACTGATGTACTATATTGCCAAACGTTTTGGGACGCCTACCTTTACATGCACATGAAGGTTAATGACATCCCATTCTTAATCCGTAGGGTTTAATATGGAGTCTGCCCACCCTTTGCAGCTATAACAGCTTCAACTCTTCTGGGAAGGCTTTCCACAAGGTTTAAGAGTGTGTTTATGGGAATTTATGACCATTCTTCTTGAAGCGCATTTGTGAGGTCAGGCACAGATGTTGAACGAGAAGGCCTGGCTCGCAGTCTCTGCAGTAATTCATCCCAAAGGTGTTCTATCGGGTGAGGTCAGGACTCTGTGCAGGCCAATCAAGTTCCTCCACACCAAACTTGCTCATCCATGTCTTTATGGACCTTGCTTTGTGCACTGGTGCGCAGTCATGTTGGAATAGGAAGGGGCCATCCCCAAACTGTTCCCACAAAGTTGGGAACATGAAATTGTCCAAAATGTCTTGGTATGCTGAAGCGTTAACAGTTCCTTTCACTGGAACTAAGGGGCCAAGCCCAACCCCTGAAAAACAACCCCACACCATAATCCCCCCTCCACCAAACTTTACACTTGGCACAATGCAGTCAGGCAAGTACCGTTCTCCTGGCAACTACCAAACCCAGACTCGTCCATCGGATTGCCAGACAGAGAAGCGTGATTCGTCACTCCAGAGAACGCGTCTCCACTGCTCTAGTGTCCAGTGGCGGTGTGCTTTACACCACTGCATCCAACGCTTTGCATTGCACTTGGTGATGGAAGGCTTGGATGCAGCTGCTTGGCCATGGAAACCCATTCCATGAAGCTTTCTACGCACTGTTCTTGAGCTAATCTGAAGGCCACACAAAGTTTGGAGGTCTGTAGCTATTGACTCTGCAGAAAGTTGGCGACTTCTGCGCACTGTGCGCCTCAGCATGCGTTGACCCCGCTCTGTGATTTTACGTGGCCCACCACTTCGTGGCTGAGTTTCTGTTGTTCCCAATTGCTTCCACTTTGTTATAATACCACTAACAGTTGACCGTGGAATATTTAGTAGTGAGGAAATTTCACGAACGGACTTATTGCACAGGTGGCAACCTATCACGGTACCACGCTTGAATTCACTGAGCTCCTGAGAGCGACCCATTCTTTCACAAATGTTTGTAGAAGCAAGTGAGAATACAGTGGAAATGTTTACTTTTTACATTTTGAACAGTCAAGGCAACTAGTGAGGCGTTTTGGTAGAAAGTACGTGTCAGTTGTGTAAAATAATGTGAAGGGGTAAGGATTGTCTAAGTATCTAGCAAATAAAACGCTTAACACAAAACAAGTAAACAGAAACGCAGTAAAACCAAACACAAATAACATCAGAAGGGTATAACAGACAAATTAATGCATTAGTGTTATTAAGTTTTTCAGTATCTTATTAAAATCAAGAATTTTTGGTACACCATAATCACTTTTGTCACATTGAATTGGCACTACAGCCCTTGGCCACTTTACTTTTACTTGCTGTCTGTCTATATTCAGAAATTGTGACGATGGAATATGTTATGAGTCTTAATAACTGGTTGGGGACCACAACAATTTGTTAGAGGGTCAAAATGTACTAGAGGCCTCCTCTGGAAGGGTTTAAGTTTAGACCGGCCCGCTGGGCCAGCCAAGCCAAAATGGCCGCCCAGTGTGAAGGGGATCAGGTTCAAAGAGAGGAAACTGGAGAACAGGGCTGGGTCACAGACCTCTGAAGGAACCAGGTACCGAGATGGATGTAGGAAACACAGAAACAGCGTCAACCAGAGGTCACACATGCAGAGTCTCTCTGTGTGTGTATATATATGTGTGTGTGTGTGTGTGTGTGTGTGTGTGTGTGTATATGTGTGTGTGTGTGTGCATGTGGTTTATTTGTGTGAGTGTGCTTCCATGTGCATATGTCCAAGATAAAGTGTACGTGTGTGTACATGTGTTTAAACAATTATTGGGCAAATGTCCATGTGATTCAAATGAACATAGCCGGCATTCTCAAAGGACCCTACCTAACCCTAATTTAGAGTCTTCATGCAAGGGTTTAAGTGTTTGTGTGTGTGTGTGTGTGTGTGTGTGTGTGTGTGTGTGTGTGTGTGTATGAGAGAGAGAGAGAGAGAGAGAGAGAGAGAGAGAAAGACAGAGAAACCCAAAGACAGATCACCTAAAAACAATTTAGATTGTCCCCATAAGTGCACTGACATCATGCTAAATCCAACATACACACACACACGCACACACACATACACATCAGATACACACACACACACACACACACACACACACACACAAATACAGCTGTAGGTGTTTGTGTGAGCATCTTCCAAATCCCATGACAACACACAGTAGTCTCGATGGTCTGTCACTGGTCAATAAAGTGACCTCTTCGTCTCTTTACCAAGGGAATAAACATAGAGACACAATTCAGTCAATCTCACAACACAAATTAGAACACGATGAATTGACTTGTTGGAATTGAACGGTTGATTTAGCAAGGGAATCTACATTCAGCCTACCAGCCATCCCTTCAGCCTTTTTCCTCCTGCAGGCTACTGTGAGGGGATGGACTAAGGCTTTTCTATGTCTCAGCAAAAACTTTAGATTTTGGATTCAGAACAAGCAATCAGAAATCCATAAAGGAGCCCTATTTTATATTATCATAACCCGGATCAGACAGACAGACATGTGGAGAGTTTGGGAGACATTAGACGCACCGACAGCCAAACAGACAAACTGAAGCATATGATGCCTAACCTTCTGCTTCCAAAACACACCCCAGACCCTGGGGCTCCTACCAAGAGACAAGAAGTAGTGAGTGGTGACGAATGGTGTACTGTCACCATGGGTCAACAGGGGGCCCACAGAGTGGCACAGACACACTGGGACTCAACTAGAAAGAGTGTTTCTGCTATCTGGACACACACATGGACACACATACACTGATGCATTGCCACACAAAACACGTGCATGCACACACACAGGGACACACATAAGCCGAGACATACACACACACACACACACACACACACACACACATACACACACAGATGCATGGGCATACAAAACACATGCATGCACACGCACAGGGACACACATAGGCTGACATACACACACACACACATACACTGACGAATGGCCACAAACAACACATGCAGGCACATACACACAAACTCACATACACACACACACACAAACACACACACATTTGCATTACACATATTTAAATGTGTATACTCTTTCCTAAATTGTTTACAATTGTATTGAACTGCATTTAAGCTAGTCCCACATATCAGACTTTAGATTCAAATCTAAAGTATGATGGCACACAAGCTCAAATCTGGGTGAATGGGGCGTTGCGATTTTCTTTCGCTTCATATTTGTTTCAATCAATCAAGTTACTGGAGGTGGTGACCAGAAAGCAGGTAATTTGCGAACACAATCCAGCAGAGGCAAATGTAAATTAAAGGTTTGAAATCCCTTTCTGGAAGCTTAATCTGAGTATTATTTGGTAGAATATCATTGTAGCGTACAGGAAACAAGGCGTGACTCCGCCCCTTGCAATTCTGGTTTCCGGCCCAGATTCTGCGCCGTCTCCCCCAGAAATATTGCTATAATGTAATAGGACTGCTGGATCTGTTTGCCAACCATGATCATTTTAAAAGTTGATTGCGTCCCGGAAAATAAAGTTGATCTTATTGGTGTATACTAGAGTTTTTACATTGTATCATTGCGTAGTTTGTATTGCCTGAATACATACCGACTGAATACAGGTTGTACAGGATGGCCACATAAAAAATATTTTAAAAGAGAGACGTTGACAGATAGGCCGACAGACTGACTGACAGACACAGGCAGACAGGTGCCCTGGACTTAAGCACTATGGAGCGCCCGGGTACATCCTAGACAAGAGGGGAAGAGACAGACGAGAGAGAGAAGAAGGGAGGGGTTTGAAAACAATGGAAGCAGAGGAGATGAGGAGCAAAAGGGTGAGAGAGAGAAAGGGTGAGCGAGAGAGAGAGAGAGAGAGAGAGAGAGAGAGAGAGAGAGAGAGAGAGAGAGAGATAGAGGGAGGGAGGGAGCGACGGACAGCTATAGCCTTTGGGTGAATGCCCTGTAACACTGTAGGTGTTCCCTCAGCATGTCAAGTCTTTGTTGGAGCAGTAATTGATGGTCGGTCTCCCCTTCTCCTGAAGGCAGTTGTTCTGGCTGTGGTTTGGGTCCTCAAACTGGATGTTGGAACAATTTAATCCAGCCTCCATTGTGTGGCTTTTAAAGAAGAAAGAAATGTGGCCATTTGTTTCCGTGTTTGAATATGAATATATTCAAAGAAAACAAAGACAAAATGTACTGTTTTACTTTGTAAGCATGCCACATGAAATCACACAAAAATCTCTTTCTCCTCTCCTCGGATTAAAATCGAATCTCCCCGACTTCCTCTAGAGCTGAATGGTTCTGTGAGTGCATCTGACCGAACATAACGTCCTAACCAATGATAATACCACGGGGCAACAGGACTTCTTTCAAAGTTTGCAGTAGGGGGTCCTGAAGGATCAAATCGCATCACTTTCTCTCTACATTACAGCATGCCCTGATACCCTGTTTGACTTGGAAGAGTGTCACATTGCGGCACCGTCAAAAATATGCCATGAACGTTGCTCCACGTTGTCTTTTATGTAACATTAATGTGTATTGGTCCCTGCGCTTACCCCATATTACATGCTCCACATAACATCCAGTAGTCTGTGAAGCAGACAGTAGACCGGGCCAAGACACGGAATGTATGTATGGAGCATGTTGCCATGTTGGAACAAATGAAAATCCATCATGACATTCCCAAATGGAACAGAAAATGATTTATTAATCCTATGCAAAAGGGATGACATTCCCCATGAATAAAATACAATATGGTATCTACAGGATCCTTTGTTGTTGTTTTATTAAAACATTTCAGCATGAATCAGCTCTGTAACATTATGATAACTCAAGACAAACTAAATAATACAACATTTGAACTTCAATGACATTAACATTTGGCAAATTACGTCTGTACCCAGAATTCTTTGCTGGCTATAACCCAGAGGATGGCCGTTTTTTGGCCCTCACCTTGTGAGACAGTGTAAATGTGTCGGGTAGATAAAAGCCCTTGTGAGCTGACAGCTGGAGAACTCTTACGGTCTCTTATCTGAGATGTACTCTAACTGATAGACACAAGGCCGCTCTGCTGCAGAACAGGAGAGAAGCAGATAGAAATGCATTCTGTCTATCTCATACGCCTGCCATCAAACTCTCCAGCTCTTATTCTTTCCTTGGTTTCTAGCACCTAACTAACATAATCACTGTGGTTTACTTGTTTTTTGGACGGTGATGCCAACTATGAACTCTGACCTCAACCTTTTATTTTTGCTCATACGACGGTTGGATGAGCTCCAACGATATAAACCAAACAACAACAAAATACATATTGACCGTCGTTTTCTTTTTTTAACACGTGTAGACAGAAATCCTTATCTGTGGGTCAGTTGTTGTTCTCTCCAACATGCATCTGGTCAGGGTCTTTGTGTCTTTGTGCCCGCGTCTGCGTCTCGTCTACTGCACTTCCTGGAGCTGCTGATGCGAGATTGTGTTAGTAAATGTTATTATGTGTCTGAGCCGCAGTGGATTAGGTTTCACTGCAGGGTTGGTGTCCACACTCCACAGTGGAATTATTGTAACAGATGCAAGCAGTCAACGGCCCCTGAATAGAACCTTCTAGATGCCCCTTTCTTCTGTTCTTTTGACAGTGCCGACAGAGGGTCTGTCTTTTTTGTTCTTAGTGTCTAATGTGTATGTCTATGAGACTTCCATTAAAAAAGGTTGTATACAATAATCAGCAATTTCCCTTTCTCGGCTCTACCCTGCATTCTTCTTTACTTCCTTTTGTTACTTTCTCTCTTTCTATCTCTCTGTACAATTTCAGGATCACATGACATGATTTTTGGGAAAAAGGCAGCGCCCACCCCCCTCCTGTTCCCGGAATTCTGTAATGTCACTTCCTGCTTCTAGAATCATATGACCTCTCGGAGTGTTCCTGTAGTTAGTGACTATATCCGATGACACGGGGGACTCTCTGCCTACTTCCCCATGGACAATATGAACAGGACAGCAGCACGTCAGTACACCTACAAAAACAAGGAAGCTCTTAAACACTCTGTCCTTGGGATGTTTCCTCAACGAAGGGGTCAAGCTTAGGCTTTTCCAAATGTTTTGCAGCTACAGAAAAAAGTAGTAATGAAGATCACTGAAATCCGTACAAATGAAAAACATATTTTATATTGTATAATTCCAATCAATAACAGCTATACATAACATATGAACATTTAGTAGTAGCAGCAGGTAGGGGGTTCGGCTTCAATCTCTAGGCTGCCTACAGGTAGGCTATGGATACTACATCATCCTGCCCAAATAAGAAAATGCCACATACATAGAAAGGTGATGCTATTCTGAAACGTGTCAAGATTGTATGGACTGTAATGTAAACATACATGAATTTAGGATTTATTCAATGATATGCATTATACTGTACTGACCAGTGGTGGACATTTTATAGCGGGGCACAATGTTTTCATTGAAATCCAGAGTCCTCCAACATGCAGTTGCTACTCCATTTTGTTTCCTAGTCTTTGTCTTATTTTCCTGTACAGTGGGGATAATGGTATGGTTAAAATTGTACAAAATGCACGTTCCTAGTAAGAAAAATGTATCAAGAACATTTAAATGTACATGACATGGATAGTCAAAAGGTTCATGGAGGGTTCGATTTTACCTTAAAGCTTGCTAAATTCAACTGCCCTTTCAATCGCTTCTTCTATTCCTGACTGCTTCCTCTGATGCCATCAGTTGAGTGTATGTCCTGTAATACTAGAGGAAATGGTACCCCTTATTACGTGCATACATTCATTGTCAGGCTTCCCACTCACTTGTAAATAGCTCCAACATAAGGAGAACAGGCTACATAGTAACTACTGTACGTGTTTCTCTCATATTACCCGGTTGTGTGTTTATTGCACCTAGGATAGTTATGAATATTGTTTTAAAAAAGTCTCCTGCCTTTGCATTGTTCATTTCTTGAAATACCCTTTTCACTATATTAATATGTTACACATGCATAATGGAAAAGGGTATTGTTGCAGTAGCATACAACGTAAGTAGTTTCAGAACCTATTTTCATTGGACTCATTGGCTTTGTCCTTTGTAACGATGTAACGAGTTAAATACTTAATACTAAAACACAAACAAGGCTGAGAAATGGCATGACAGGATCTTGATTAACTGAACAATTCAGTAAGAGGAATAGCCTAATGTTCACACAAATCAATACGTCTTGTTTATTTTCTATGTAATGTCTATTTCATATCATAACATGTGACTGGTAGAGAGATACGCTTCTTACACAGCTTGAGTTGGTTGCATGGGGGTTTGATTAACTGTTTTTAATTCCACCAGTTTGTGGAATTTGCACATTGTCTACTTTCTGCAATACAGAGGAGGCCTAGCTACCGGTAGCTACTCTCTAGAACTGTTGCATTTTCGCTAGCAACCAGTCGTCACTGAGTTATTCATGACTAACACCCTTCTCTTTTTGTTTATATCATGTTAAAAGGCTATATTGGCACTGTATTTTTCATTACAAGGTCAAACCATAACACCCCAAATGATCTGCTTACCAAAAGACTACAAAGGTGCTACAAAGGGATATAATAAATTGCTGACCTCTTCTTTGATTCACACGACTGAAAAGCGAAAGAAAATACTTACAGGCCATACAGGCCAGCCTTTTGTGGAATTCAATCACACAATTGCAGTTAAACTTCATAAACACAAATTAATGTATACTTTGTAGTTGTACATATGTGGTAAATACCAATTAACAAAATATACATTAATAAAACAGTGTACAAAGTACACTGTACATAGTTCAAAATTGTTAGGTCATACTTTATGAAAACACGCAGGAAACAAGGCACTTTTTATTCCACTTTATTGCCATACTGTTAGCAAGTAATCACAACCCTCTTAGCAGGTAGGCCATCTTCTTCCTATATAGGACTATTTCTCATGATTTCCCGAACTCTTAACTAGCCCTGGAGTTCCACCTAGGGCGACACCACACAAAATTTGTTTATAGAAATCCAGTTTTGCTGTATGCCGAGAATATAAACCTAGTATACAAACAGCAGGTCAGAGCCAGACCAAGAGCACTGAAATGACAAACAGAGACTGCATGTAAAGCCATATTACCTTAATAGGAATTACCCATTACGACATAAATAGCCTACAATAATGGTATTTTATTAGAAACTGAGCTGGAAGATGCTGCTAGTCTTAATGTGTAAATCTACCACATCCCCCCTTGTCTATATTCTCCATTACATTGGCAAGGTGTGCTCCTGTGATATCGCTATAACCTGACTAGGTTCCTCCCAAGCAGGACACTTTACACTCTAGCATGTTGACTTTAGAGACACTCTGTCATCCTAAGCACTCTGGCATCTAAACACAAACATAGGCAAAGCTGGCGTTTGCATACTGATTTGCAAAAATCACTTGTCAGTGTCCCACAGATTGTTATTTTTTTAATTCAAACATAATATTTGCATTTACCCAATTGTCTTCAATAACTGTGTCCTTCGCAATAAATTTGTTTCAAATCAATGGTGCTGTATGTACTACATACATACATTCAGGGTCCAGACATTTACTTTTACATTACATTTATTTAGCTGACACTTTTGTCTGAAGTGATTTACAATAAGTGCATTCAACAATGAAGATATAAACCAAAAAGTCCACGAATCATTTGAGTACATACAATTTGTCAAATAAGCAAGCTGCTTTAAGTGCTAAAATATAGCTACAAGAGATAGAGAATTTCTTTTTTTATGGGCTAAGATGCACTCTGATCAGATGGGTAGGGTCTCAGCTGTCCTGATGTCAGTGGGGAGCTCGTTCCACCATTGTGGAGCACGGACAGTACAATCAATATTTTGTTTAGCGGCTGCTGTGGTCCCTAGGTAGTTATGGAGTAGCCATTTGGCAGTCATAGAGCGTATAGTGGACGGGCCGGGGTATATGGTTTGACCATGTCCTGGATGTAGGATGAGCCGGAGCCGTTTGCAGCACGGTTGGCAAGTACCAATGACTTGAATCGGATTCGAGCAGCCACTGGTCATCCAGTGTCACACCCAGGTTCCTTGCCGTCCGAGGCGCAGGCACCATAGAGTTGTCGATATTGAAGAAGAAGTCATGGATAGAGACCTTCCCTGGAAGGAAGGGCAGCTCAGTCTTGTCCAGATTGAGCTTCCGGTGGTGTGTCAACATCCAGTGGGAGATGTCGGCCAGAAATGCAGAGATTCATGCTTCTACCTGGGTTTCAGATCGTGAAAATGATAGAATAAGTTGTGTCATCTGTATAGCTGTGGTAGGAAAGGCAATGTGAGTGAATGATAGAACCCCGTAACTTCGTGTACAGAGAAAAGAGAATGTGACCTGGGACAGAACCCTGAGGGACCCCAGTAGTGAGACTACAAGGATCCAACACAGGTTCTTTCCAGGCTACCCTGTAAGTGAAATCCTTAAGGAAGGATGTCAAGAGGGCGAGTGCACAGCCTGAGATTCCCAGTTCTTGGAGGGGGAGAGGATGATCTGGTTCACTGTGTCAAAGGCTTCTGAAAGGTCCAGCAGAATGAGAGCGGAGAAGAGGGAGGCTGTTTACCCGTCAGAGGGGGAAAATCCACCAGCCAAGTGAATGTTTTAATTTGCAGGCCTATATGTAACCCAGAATTGTTCCATATCGTCCAATCCACCACTGGCTGGTGGTAGCAGGTGTTTATTCTGGGCCCTGTATACACTCTGTGGCATACCTTATTATGTGGCACAAAAACAAAAACCTCTTTGCATAAATTCCTGAGTTTAGGTCATGTGATTCTAGACAGACCACAGTGGTCATCCAACTGCAGGCAGAAATGAGCTCTCAGGGACCTATTTCCCAATGCTGGCATTAGCAAATAGTTCTGGCAGCTCCTCTCCCAGGGTTCTGGGCTCTGACCTGCACCCCTTCTTATCTCAGAGTCATGGCTGGAATTTGAAGTCCAGCCAGCCACCATGACCATAGGTCACTGCTGACCGTGTCTCTCTCCATAACACAGACAATATGCAACACGCACAACAAAACAGGAAAGACTATATGATATGCTGGGCCAAAAACAGATTGGAAAGAAATGTTTACCAAGAAAACTTCATGAGTTTACTTGCCACTGAGATCACCATGGTAACTGCCACATACAGTCCAAGATGCAGTCCTCATTACTCAAAAAATATTGGATTATTTATTTTCATTCAGAGAAATCAATGGAATTGATTTAAAAGGAAACTGAGAAACCTTTAAAGAGACAAGGTATGTGGTTAATATAGTTATTTAAGAGTATAACTTGTTTACAGGTAGGCTAATATAGGATATGGGAAATAACTATTAAAGAGTTAAGCTGATAAAGTCTCCTCCCCCTCCCTCCCCCAACCTATAAGGTCCTTGACTGACAACATTAAATGACTTGTTGGTATCAGTCTATTCATTCAATTTCAGAAGAGATCTGGCCTTCAGTGGTTTTAATGTAATCCAATTAATAGCATACAGGTTTTGGAGATGAATATCTTAACCATTTCCCATGATGCAATGAGATCGTTTACAAATAATCAGGAAGATTAATTAAATCAAAATCAGTGAACTAGAGTTAGTAGGTTAATGATTATTCACTGTGATCATTATTTTGGACCATATGTGAATATGAGACAGGTAAAGCTAGGACGTATTTTAAGGGTTGGTCTGCAGAAAAGGCTATAGGCCATGCATTTGAAGAATGCATTGTATTTGAAGTACTGCGGGACGTTTCAATAGTCAATGGTTCTCGAGGGACCTAAAGCATCGCAACATTAGTAGAACACCAGCTTTGGAAAGCTATAGTATACGCATTCGCAGCAGCGCGAGGATTGTCCTTTGCACTTTGCAATACGTGGTTTGGCGTAAACCGTGACTAGCGATGATCATATTCGGCCACCAGGTGGAATCGAGTCGGAGTTGCACCCGATTAGAGTCTAATTACCATGCGTGTGAAAGGGCCCTGATCTTGTTGGCGGGGTATTCCTATTTAACAGCGGATTACACGGGCTTTGACGATATCGGCCGAGCGATCATAGAACAGCACAACTAATCCTTGCGTAACATTTACATCAGAATGAACGCCATTGGAAAGATAAAGGAAGGCTTTATGTCGAGCTGCTTTGCCGGCAGCTACTGTGTTTATTGTCTTTAGTTGGTTTAACAAACGCATTTGGCGTTACAGCTTTGCGACATTGCAACTTCTTCGGGAAACATAGGCCACAAATCCCAATTATATTACGTTTTAGCTACGTGGAGTTCGCATCCAGACGAATCTAATATCCTAATGTTGGTATACGTTTAAAGAAATAGGCTAAAGGCCTATTTAAATAACCAATAGTAGTTTCATATTCGAATTGTTCATGCATTTCCAGATCACATTTTGCAACATAGTCATGACGCAAGTAAAGTGCCGACACTTCAACTGCTTTGTGACCATTCGATACTTTGCGGTGTTGATATAGGCCTATGGTTTAGTTTGAACAGCATTGTTAGTATGATTAATAAGGCCTATAATAAGGTATCTAATTATCATAGTTATTATTTTATAGCCATTGTCATTATGATCAGTTGGAGGGGGAGTAGTAATAGGCCTATTTGTACAATTGTTAGTGTTACGTTTTCATGTTTTATTATTTAAAAACATCGAAATATATATCCAAATAAATCCCACAGACATGTCTACTGTAGCCCAGGCCTACTTTGTCCTCCACCTCGGGAAAGCGAGCTCCGTGGCCGAGGATCGATAGTTGAGTTTGTGGTGAAGTGGCAGCGCAGTGGTGGGCTGTTACGCGACATCTGAGAAGTTGAGCAATCTGAAAGGCCCGGAGTGCTATACTCGTCAGATAGCAGGGGTAATCGGGGGTGAATGAGTCAGAGATAGCGATAGACAAGGTAAACATCCAAGTGGTAGGTCTGAACTTTTGGCCTCGCACTCGGCCTCCCTCCGCCGTTCCCTTGCCCCACTCCCACCATTTAGCCCACATGTGACATGACCGATGTGTGTTCTTATAAGGGTCCATTTGTGGCCCGACACTTCCTAAATAACGACCCGACGTAGGCCTACACCAACCACAAACGCACTTGAAGAAACGGGTTTCAGTTCTCCTTAACGACATTTCTTCCTTGGACACCAGATTCGCACTCTCGTGTTAATGTAATGGTCTCACAGATGACAAAGACACTACTGGATGGGGGGTCGTGGGCGGCTTTTAGTGGTTCCCCTGACATTTCCTCTTGTACCAACCAATGCCTCTCGTCCCTTCTGTTAGGTCCGCTGTCTTGTAATCGTCTGTCTGCGTGGGTAGCTTTATGAAGCGGTGGACAACCTCTGTCTCTATTGTGACTATCATTAATAATTAGCGTTCGACTTCCCTTGATCTGCATTCCACCTTGTCGTTGTCCACCCACGGCACTTCTCGTGAATGACCCTAAAGAGTCTAGACTAGGTCTAGGCCAGAACATCTATCATTACACTTTGATGGCGACCGGTCCGCTGTCAGTACAGCCTCTTTGCCAATGCTTTTCAGCTTAATCGGTGGTTCGACTGGGGTAGAAATTGGTCATTCGTTTTTTTTTGTTTTTCAGGATTTGTGTTTTTCTTCTCTGATTAGCACCTACACGTGCAATCAATATTTACTGATTTTTAGTTTTCGTTTTAACTCGTTAGAAATGAACGATTATCTAACGATTTTACAGCGCTGATCTGTTGGGGTTTGCGAAGACTATAGTTTCATGAAGGCCCTTGTCTTACGTAATTTAGTTTCTGTAACAAATCGGCTCATTAATTCAATTAAACCCCCCCTCTCACTTTCTTTCTCTCTATCTCTCTCTCTCTCAAGCTTTCTCACACAAACACACCCACCAACACACACACACTCAAACAAACTACACATATTCAACACAATATGCACATATGAACAAACGTTGTAAAATCCATTGTCAATCCAATTGTTAAACACTAAAGTGATTTCCACAACTTCCCCGTGATACAACTTTGATCACCATAAATCTAAGCCTATAGGGATCTTTGTACAAAAACATTAACAGATCATTATTAAAGCTACTTGGATTAATATCTTGGCCCAACGCAATTTATTAACAGGCCAAGTTGGCGATTGCAGCCAGTGCTGCAATGTGTTTCATCAGTATCATCAATGTGTTCATCACATCATCAGGCAAGACGTGTGTAGGTACGCTGGAAATCAACCAGTGTGACGTAAGTGGCCAAATATACACAGCCAAAAAGAAGAGGGAACATATCCTCATTGGATTACTGTTTTTCTCCAGCATTTCCACAATAGTGACCGTCAGCACAACAGATGTGCCTCAGGCCAACACAGGGGACAGTCAGGGGAGTCAGATGTGAGGGCGATGGACATTGATGGATTAAAATAGGCTGGGAGCAGAGCAGCTGCTGTTCACTTGAATGCTCTGCTATCATGGCCTATACAGTAGAGTGTCCGAGCAGTGGGAACTAGTCAGGTTATTACGTAATAATAGCATAGCAGTATTAACACAGATCTCTCTCTCTCGTCCTCCGTCTATCTATATTTTTCTTTCTTTCTCTCCCCTGCATTCCCAATTTTCTCTCTCTCTCTCGCTTTATAAATATATATATAAATATTGCTCTCTTTCTCTCTCTTTACCTCATATGCTGTTCATCGTTGAGCGCGAGGACATTCGGATGGAGGTTTAGAGCCAGAAGGCAAAGTGTTATTCTTGCTTAAGGCCAATTCCTTCTTCTTCTTTTCTCTCTCTCTCTCTCTCTCTCTCTCTCTCATTCGCCTCTTTTTCAGAGCCGGTTTGACAGATTCGTGAGGATATCAGATTGATGGGCCGTTTTGATTGAAGTCTCTTTGTCGCAGTAATGTCAAGGCTGGTGATGGATGGGGATTTGGAACCGACAGGCAGGCCCGCACCTCGTCAACCCCCCCCCCCCCCCCCCCCCCCCCCCCCCCCCCCCCCCCCGCCCGACTGACTGACAAACTTTTGGCCCGGTCACCATACTGGTCGATGTGACGAGGCGTCGGTCACGTGACCCGCGGCAGAGGTAAGAAAAGTGTCACAGTAAACCGGCGAGAAGGACAGAGAAAGAGAAAGCCGCAAGACACGATGAAGACAAGGGAAGAATGAGTTTGCCATTCCATTTCAACCATTGGATTTAAAAAGAGAGAGAGAGAGGGGGAGAGGAACAAAAAATGAGAGAGGATATTGATAGAAAGACAGAAGGTTTGACCAGGTTCCGAAGTGTTAGTCTTTCCGGAGAGGTGACTCCGCTGTGCTTTTTTTATTCACTCAATCACTCCTCTCTTCTCGCGCTGTCTTCTTGAAGGACGAGACAGAGCGAAGTTGGACAAGGGCGCACGAGAGGTGTGGGAATCCCCCGTTCGGAGAGATTACAGGTTGAATCTGAGGCCTTCCGCCCACACACATTCAGACAAAGGCACACACCAACACATCTGACACAATATCTAACGCTGCCTTTGGTTGCTTTCAAATCGTATGCATATTAACGGGTTGTCCTCTATTTTTCAAACGTTGTGTTGCACTTGTGTGCGTTATTTGAAGGGCTTTATCCTACGTGTTGACCAATCATCTTCTTATACATTGCATGGACAAATCCAACATGAACTCGTTTCTGGAATATACTATTTGTAACCGACCGGGAGCAGGCACTTATTCCACACCGAAATCCGGATACCACTCTCATCCACACCACCACCACCACCATCACCTGGACCACCATCAGGGGTTCCCGGTCACCGCCGGCGCATTCCATGTTGGGCCTAATGGCTCTTCAACGCCGATTAACGGGCCAGCTGACGAGGACACCGGCGGCGCAAACTTCACCAGCGATGTGCGACTGTACGGGGGCGCGGGCACAGTCGGTGGAGGCGCGCCTGAGAATTCTGGAGTCACCGCAGCTCACCATCAACATTCCCATAACAGCTACCACCATCCACATTTGCACCAAACGCAGACGATGCCAAACGCAATGGGACTGTCACCATACAACACGGGAAACGTCGGGAATAATGGAGCATATGTGGCGGTGCAGAATTGTGCCACCAACACGGACTATACGGGGACATCGGGACATGTTAACACAGCTCACTCCAACGGCGTTCATCCTCAGTATTTCATCGACGATTCATCGATGTCGGCCACGTACTATCATCAATCAACGTTCGCCAGTACGACACCCACCCAGGCTCCCAGCTATGGGGCCCTGGCTGGGGCCTACTGCGGCGGGCCCCAGGGAAACCTGCCTGCGGCACAGTATCCACAGCACCTCAGTGGGGGCGTGGAGGGCCCTGGGTACGTGGGTCTTCCTCACGGGGGTGGCTACGGTGACCTGTCTGTCTCCCAGGAGAGAGAGAAGGTGGACGAGGAGAACCAAGCCGGGCAGGGGAAGACCTTTGACTGGATGAAGGTGAAGCGGAACCCGCCTAAAACAGGTGAGGTGATGGAAGAGCAATATTAACATGTCGATTCGAAATAATGAAAGAAATGTGTTAAATACACAAATAACGTATTTAGATATTAACTAGAATAAGGTTTACAGCAATAGTTCGCTTATCGTTTCGTAACCGATGGCCCTGATTATGTTTAAAATAGCACCGCGTGTTCAGGTCTTGAATCATTAATGGTGGTTTAAGCCTTTATGTTAGCTCAAAGGGAGGACTAAACACTTTTTTTTTTAATTTGGAAAAGCTAGAATAGTCCTAGATGTTGATTAGCAGTTTTCGTTTTTTTTCGTTTTTCGTAATTAGAAACATTTTAATTTCCTAGTGCAAATCGCTCCATTATAAAACATCGTACGCCTAGAGTGTTAATATGATACTTTCATCGTTTGTAACTGCTTTATTCGTTGTGTTTTCTTAAATGAAACAGATGAACTTAATACATTAAAGGCATACAGTTATTGGCCCAGTTTCAATATGTAAGAAATTAATAATAAGAGAAGAAGTTCATTAAGGGAGACCTGTACGTGCGCCATCTATCTCTCCCCCTCTTTCACACCCATTGATTCCTCGTCGGTATTTTGAAATAGGCTGGATGCAGGAGAGATAATCTTATGTCTGGTTTGGTCATTTTTGGTCTTCTGACGTCTGGCATGTTTTTGGGTTAGCCCTCCTCCTCCTCATCTCTCCATCTCCTGCCCCTTTCTTTCCCCATCCTCCCTCGCTCTCACTTTCTCTTCCTGGTTGTAATGTATCTTGCAGACACCGCTTTCCTATGCCGTGGGAAGTGTGCTGCTCGGTTATCTTGAAAGCAACAAGCCCCCCTTTCCTACAACCATTCCTCCACCACCACGCTCTTTCTATTTTAGATGGTGTAGCAGTCCCCCCACAATAACAAACATCCAATTGACCATGCTATTATATTATGTTATATTATAGTATGTTATATTCTACTCCATTCCTTTCTGTTCCATTATATCAAGTAGCCCTATTGTACATTATAAGACATTTGCTAAATGCCTTCGAACTTTATGTCGAATAACAGTCTTTGTGTCTTTCTTGCCCCCCTTTCTCTCCCCCTTTCTCTCCCCCTCCCCCTTTCTCTCTCTCTCTCTCTCTCTCTCTCTCTCGCTCTCTCTCTCTCTCTCTCTCTCTCTCTCTCTCTCTCTCTCTCTCTCTCTCTCTCTCTCTCTCTCTCTCTGACTAACTGACCACTTGATAACAAGTTAAAGTGTCCGATTATGGTCTCGCGGCTCCCCACAACGTCATTCGCACCAACTTCACCACCAAGCAGCTGACTGAGCTCGAGAAGGAGTTCCACTTCAGCAAGTACCTCACGCGGGCCCGGCGCGTGGAGATCGCAGCCACACTGGAGCTCAACGAGACGCAGGTTAAGATCTGGTTCCAGAACCGACGCATGAAGCAAAAGAAGCGGGAACGAGAGGGTGGCCTCGGGTCGGCATCCTTGTTAAATGGCCCCGGTTCCAATAAGGAGCACGAGGACACCAACTCAGATAACTCCGCGTCTACATCTCCCGGTGCGTCACCGTGCTCGGAGACGTCGTAGCGGACACAACCCCCGTAGGCCCAATGTGCCCCAAAAACCCGACCACCAATATGCCCTTCGTTCGGTCACTGTCTGAGCCCATCCATTTGTGGTGGTCACGTTTATTTTTTTTTACGTCAGATTTATTTGTATGTAGGCCTGGATGGAAAGACTTGCTGCAGAGTGTAGCAAAAAAATAGCTATAGAATTGTCATACACCATTACATTCCAGTGCTAGTAGGCTGTAAAAGAAAAAAGACATGTCCAAAGTAAAAAAAAAAAAAAAACTAAGCATTTGAAAGAAAGCGTAACGTGATGGACGACTCTTTGGTGTTGGTTTCCCCCTGCCTGATATCTCAAAAAAGAGATTGACTACAAAATACATTTTGTCTTAATTGCGCAATGTGGAAAAGATGACACTGTTGTTTTTATATTAGTTGCTTGGATGCAACTTTGGATAAGCAGGATAATTGCGTCGTAATGACGGGTAGGCACTTTGGCACGACATTCACGAACATATACAGGGAGCCTATAAATGGCATGACATTATATACTGCTTAGAAATGTATTTCCTTTAACTTTTTGAAGATCTTTTTTTTATGATTTAATCTTTCGGTAACCAAGGTAAATTTTATAAATCATTATTTTGCGAAAAGTTTCACGTCTATTTGTTTGTGTCTGGCGTTTGCACTACTACGATGAGGGATGGCTTGGAGCTGTGTTGTTTAATTATATATTTTCCTATAGGAATAGTGACAAAATGATTTACCCAACATTATCCAACAGTCATTCAATCTGCATTAACTTTTATAAAAGAAAAAAAACGAATAGGACAAAATAAACGGTTTCACTCATTTATTTTCAAAGCATAAAGGGCTAAACATTGAACGTCGTGTTACACTTATTATGTTTAATTCGAACCAATTGCCCATTGGTAAAGACATATGGGTCTATCATGGTATGGACATGGTACTATGTTGGACTAGTGATATGTGAAAATCATATATTCACACCCTTTGGATAGAAAATATGAAACTATAATGAAAGTGCATTATTTATATTCATAACAGCAGTGGACCAGAGAACGTTTGTGTCAAGGTCCAATAGTTGTTTCTTATGTCCGTACTTCGGCTTTTCAGGGTTGGTAGGATACGGGCCGTTTTTTCTTTGCAGCAGCTACGTTTTATTAGTTACTGCGAGCCTGGTTGCTTTGAAACAATTTCTAATGATTCTGTCCATGATATTATTTTTTTTACTTTAATCTACCTCAATAAATGATCCGGAATGGATTCACCTGTGCTATTGTATCTGATTTATAAGGTTACTGTATCATCAGCAGAACTGCCGACATGTTTGTTAAGCCTATTGCACTGAATTGCATTGGAAGGCCCTCCGCATTGTGAAACAATAGCAAAATTCAATTTACAGCTACTCTCCTTGATCACTAAATTTCCCGCACCATTTCATAACTCCGTGTGTGTGTGTCTGTGTGTGTGTGTGTGTCTCTCTCTCTCTCTCTCTCTCTCTCTCTCTCTCTCTCTCTCTCTCTCTCTCTCTCTCTCTCTCTCTCTCTCACTCTCACTCTCTCACTCTCTCACTCTCTTCGACTTGCATGCCAATGACACACGGCTACATACATTTCAATGGCGGTCAAGCCTCCCATATTCACATAGCTACCCTTTGGTTGACCCAAACACTCACACACACACACACACACACACACACACACACACACACACACACACACACACACACACACACACACACACACACACACACACACACACACACACACACACACAGTGCTACAGTGTGTAACTTGTCCCTCATGAAACCCTCGCTCTCCCCCTCACGCTGCGCGAGGTGCGGAATGTTGCGGGGCTTACCGGGTGGTTCGCGCTGACCTTTTTACCTTTGAAGAGCCTCTGGGATGTCTAAACATGTAAACACACTCCCCCTCTTCTCTCCCACCTTTCGTAAACCCCTCGTTTCTGCAGCATTATCTCTGTTTCTATATCTCAGCAATTCGAGAATTTCCAACAGCGTTATTGTTGAAAGTCGTCCCCAAAACCGAGGAAAAGGAAATAATTACTTTAGACTAATTAACTTAGAAAAAGATAGGCCTGCCTTAATGTAGGCCGATGCTTCCTGAATTATAGGACTATGCCTACATGATATACTCCTGTTAAAGTTGGATATTTCTTTTAGCGAAAGTATAATGGATATATATCCATAATATATGGATAGAATTGTTGTTCGGGTGTGAAACGGCCTAAAACTTTACCTACATTTATTAGTCCACCTGGTGATAAAAAAACAGTAGCTTTGAGTCTACGAAGCCACGTTCATTATTGTGATATTAACTCAAATCACATAGGGGCCCACACTGCCGAATTTTGAGCCGCGATTCATGGTTTAAACCCCCACTGAGATGACGATCCATGGTGACAAGCTCAGTCAATTTCTCATCAACGGCAGTATAGTCCAAATAAACATTTTCACTTGCATCTCCCCTCCCCTCCCTTTTCTCTCTCACACACCCACAAACGCAATCGCAAACACAAGCAATGCAAAGTTGTATGCTCCTATGTATATGTGCGGGGCCATCTGGTTTGGAGCACGCTCGAGCATGTAGGCCTAGTTTGGTCATAACACTTTAAATAATTAATTACAGAAATGTAAAGAGTGGATTCAGTACTTTTAAAAAGTTGAAATAAGTTTAACAGCACATCAAAAGGCCTAAGGGCTAAAGTTTATGAATATTAGTTTATACACAATAATAAGTGTATTTAGTCGTCTCTTTTCTACCGTTTCATATCAGTTAACTCGAGACCTGTAATGATACACAATGTGGCCTAACAATTTATATCAAATACCAACAGCATCACCGCAGGAGATGTAAACATATATTTTATGAAATGTTATTTATGAATCATAATTATTTCATATTACATTATGGAATTATTTTGTAACAACTATTTAATACCAATGTATTGAGACATTAAAGAGGATATACATCTGATAGTGTAAATGGTGTTTATGAATTTAGAACATTTTGGAATGAGCACCACAATGTTGTTCTGGAATCTTAACAGTTTTAATATGTGGGAATAGTCATTAGCTACACATCACTCCATGCAGTTATGTTTGTCTCGTATTTGTTATTGAGTCAGCCAATTAAACATTCACAATGGGGTGGCATTTCGGAATTGTTAGAATATTGACTTCTCTGCAGAGTAATACTTATACAGAATACATAAGCGTTTTACAGTGTCTTTTATAAATACATTTTACTCAAAAAAAGTTCAATAAAGTAAGTATAAAGGGATTATTTCTCAATTGATATAGTAAATGTTCCTTCACCTAATGTGTATCTTATTTTACTTGCACTTTAAATAAGATGGACTTAACTTATTTACACACAGAAGAAAGACAGGACTCACTTGCTGCTTTATCCATACAAGTCAATATTAGCACAACTCAAAACAAGAATACAAATATGAAGCCGTTACATTAGAGAACACAATTTTATTTTTATGTAATATTCTAAATGAGAGAGAGGAGAACATATAGCCACAAACATTGCCAACATAATAGAAAACATCATGTTTGAGAAAACAACAAAGACCTTTATCGGTACTTCTCACGGTTGCTTTTAACAGTATTTCTGTTTGACAAACTGCACTTTGCAGACACCTCCATATATGTGGATCCATAGCCTGTGTGACCTCCTTACAGCAAGCAGCCTCTACAGGCAGAAATCAACAGGTCCTTTTGTTGTTGTATCCTGGTGAGTTGAAATAGCAGAGGCTCATTCAGCCCATTAAATGAATATTTACAGTACAAAGTGAGCCACATGAGAATCAAAGGGATTGGGAGAAGCAGGGAGAGCCGAGGAACAAAGCAGCCTCCTCCCTTCCAGCCACTTACTCATGCTTGCTTTTCCACACCCAAGATCAAGAGACGGATACTTCCTAATCTCCTTTCTCATTGGGCCTGTAAGTGTGTGGTGGGCGATCGACCATCCAAGACCCCCCCCCACCCCCGTCCAAATGCGCTCAGTTAATTCAGGGGCTAAAAGTCATTGCTTCATGATTGTTGAAAACAAAATAAACTTCTGAAATGATTTATGTATGTTGAATAGAGACAGATGTTTAATCAACAAAAATGAGTGCAGAGTCTCAAAGATAGCAAAAGCTGGAATAGGCCTTCAGCTAAACACAATGAGGGAGACAGAGGGGAGAAGGGTGAGAGAAGAGAGAGAGAGAAGGGTGAGAGAAGAGAGAGAAGTGTGAGAGAAGAGATAGAGAAGGGTGAGAGAGAACAAGCTAGTGAGAGAATCAAATGAGAGAGAGAGAGTTGGAGGAAAGCATCAACTGCTTCTTGACAACTCCAGCAATGCTATGCCTGCATGACCAGCCATATCCATGCCTCATAGGAATACAGTCGAAAGCTGAACTCGTGCTGAACTCTCCCAGAGAGAGAGAGAAAGAGAAAGAGAAATAGAGAGAGAGAGGATGACAGGGGAGGAGAGGGAGAATGAGAGAAAGAAAGTGCATGAAAAATGAAAAGAGAGATCAAGAGGGAGAGCGAACGCCAGCAACGAGGGTAGACCGGAGAGCACCAGATGACAGGTGGACATAAAGCAAGCGAAACCAAACCAAGCTAAACCAAAGCCACGCTAAACCAAACCACGGCAAACCAAAGCCAGCTAAACTTAGTCTCCTGAGTAAACATAGAGTCCGGCCATTATGCCAAGAGGGGCCCCACACAGATAGAATGAAACTGTCAAGCACACGTAAACTTCTGGGAGAGGTGAGGCCTCCAGAGACTGAGAGAGGGAGAAAGACGGAAAGGCCCAAAAAAAAGAGTGTTCAAAAGTGTAAGGGGGGGGGGGGGGGGGGGGGGTAAGAGGAAAGGAAAGAATTAAACTCATGGTAAACTTTGTTGCTTTAACCTACACGGAAGGAGGCAGACCCCCCACAGAATCCTCACCTTGTCACCCCCTCTCTTCACCTCCCCCCTCACCTCCTCCTCTTGTCAGCACGTCCATTCCCTCCACTCGCATCCCAGCACACCTCTCTCTTCTCATCTCTTCTCTTGTCCTTCCATCGTCTCCCCTTTCCTCCTCTTTTTTCTCTTCCCTTCTCCCCTTCTTGCTTCTCATTCCTCCCTTCCTTTACCTCTATTCCTCTTCTCCTCTCTCGCCGGAGGTCATGTCATGCTGGTTCTACCCATCCTCAGTGTTCATGGGAGCAGTATGGAAAGAGTCAGCTCAGCATGGGGTCCGAAGGGCGGGCGAGGAAGGAAAACAGCATGTGGAGAGAGAGAGAGAGAGAGAGAGAGAGAGAGCACTGCACAAGTAAAGGGCAAAGGGAGGACGGAAGGAAGTAATGGACACACAAAAAGAGAAAAGAGGGAGATAGATTTTTGAGGAATGACCTCATTGCTGCTCGCCCCCTCCCCCTCCCTCCCCTCAATGACTTCTGTTTTTCTTCCCATAATTCATTCCAAGTTCAACAGCGCTCCCTGTGTGCATCTGCTTATGTTTCTGAGTATGTGTGTGTGTGTGTGTGTGCGTGTCTAAGTGTGTGTGTGTGTGTGTTTGTGTAATACACACACATGACAGTGAGAGGTTACAGATAGAGTGATTTTGAACAATTGTCCAAAGGTTACAGTTTAAAGAACACACACGAAAACTGGAGTTTCAGACATTCCAATGATCTGTTCTATGCTATTCTGTTCTATTCTGTTTATCTGTAGCTGCTTGTAGTCAGTGGTAGGCTTCAAACATGATTTGTGTGTTTGTGTGTGCAAGAAATTTGATATTGCTTTTTATCTCTGAGTCATATTTCAGCTGCATGTGTTCAGTCAATGATTTCGTGATAAGATGTTAGACTAAATGTCTTTGCTTTATCCACACACTTGCAACAGGACAGGCGTCCTAATCTAAAAATAATGAAAAGATCAAATTCATTTAAATTACAATTACATGGAACAAACTTTAAATATCAATTCGCAAAATATTAATTAATGTCCAATTTACTTTAGATTTATAGTTTGAATTAAAGGTTTGAGACTTTCAAATTACTTCAAGTTCTGAAATAACCAAATAAAATACAATACAGACGTATTATTTATTTTATTATTTGTTTTATTATTATTATAATTATCACAATAATCATGATAATAATTATAGTCTTACTGCTAATTAGCATACCAGCAGCAGTAGGCATTGTAGTCAGTTATTCATAATTTAGTGATTATTAGTTTTTTTTATATAATAGGCCTAGACTCAACAAGAGTCAATTAAAGTCAATCGTATATTTTTGTATCTAAATGTCTCTAAACTGTGTTTCTATTAAAATGATGCATAGCTGTAGAGCGCAATGTAAGTAAAGTAGGAACTAAGTTTTCTAGATCGTGGCACGAGTCCATATCAGTTTCAGACTCGATGAATCCCTATTTGTAACCCGGTTCTTCGTTCGGTAGAAACCCCTTTCGGTGTTTGTTTTTACTTGTCTTTACATTTTCTAATGAACGACGGCGTTGCCATTCTCGGCACTTCCTTCAGGGTCACGTCATTTGTCGTCCTGACGTGTTTCCCCGCCACGGTCACCGAAGGTTCAGCACCCCATTCTTCCCAGAGCGCCACACAACATAGGCATGTCCGTTTTGAAACAACTCTTTAGCCTAACGACTAAAATATGAATTATATCACATTGCAGAGAGCAAAATAAAATTGTTTATCACACTCCAGCGTCGAGTTTTATATTTGATATTTATTTATATCATACAGTTTAGTTATAGATATAATCCAGGTTTACGTCAAAATTGCATTTCCCTAACCAATACGAAAGATAATCGAAATTCAACAATAGGAACGAATGTGTGTGCTTATATGTAGGCAGTTTTGATTGTCAGTGTTTCAAATTTGGGTTGGAGGCCATAGTCTCATGCGTCATACCGCCGAGGTCAGAAGGTGCCCGGGACCAAAAGGTTATCAGGGGTCGAGCATTCCAACCCGATCTGCGCTCGTGAAGGCTGAGGAAGGCCAGGGGAAGATACGACAGAGCAGAGCCAACTATGAACAGACATAATCAGCTTTGGCGTTTTGTTCTCTTTCCAAGAAATACAATTAGCTGATTTAACCGATGCAGCCTACAAATGTGAACCATATAGATTCGTAGTCATCTCTCGTGAGTTTTGACTCACGACACGACTGATGAAACGAGACATGAGCATGAATATCAATGATCAACGTTCAGCAGCCCCTAGTGGCCAATACACCAGAGCGTGGATGGTTGTATAAACTATTTATGAAGCTACCAAAGTAATGAAGGCTATTAAATATGTGAGATGAACACATTCCCTGAGCTGTTACGACAAGCGTATCATCTCGTTCTCCCCTTTTCATTCCATCTTACATTGAAGATGGATTTTATGAAAAATCTATGTGAAGATGTGAGGCAACCTCATGGCCAGCCAGTCCTCCATGGGAGCTGGTCAGCTGGGCCTCCTAAAGCTGTTTCTATTAGCTTGGACTTTGTCCTCCGTGACCCCAGATACACACACACACACACACACACACACACACGCACACACACACATACAAATGGGTGGTGACAGAGTGCAGCACAATAGGCCTGTTTATCTATGGTCAACACGAGCCAGTTTGGAGTTTGTGTGAGTGTGTGCGCACACAAACATTGTGTATTTATATGGTGTGTGTGTGTGTGTGTTTGTGTGTGTAGTGCATGTGTTTGTGTGTGTGTTAGGTGTATCAGCTTACCCCAATGCAAGGGCACGGCAAGGACATGTCCATCAACAGGGAAAACACCACACACAGGCGTACAAACACACACACACAGGCACACTCAAACACACACACACCTCTATGTGCACAACCACTGCACACGTACTCGCGCAAGTTTTGCTAACAATGGCACCCAAATATTTGATAAACAAACGTGTTTGCTATGAAATCAATCAGAAACCAGGTAATAAAAATGACAGCAGTCAAACACCATTATTAACCAATGAACCAGAATTAACAAAGACCCCATACACATTGGAAGAAAAGATAAAACAAACTGAAGAATGATGGCAAAACAAGACGTCTGCCTTGGGAACTTTAACCCTTTCAGCAGTGGTGCAATTGTTGATCTATTGAGCTACACATATAGCATAGTCCCCCTGACCTCTGGCTACGTTAAAGCTATACTTCATATACACCTGTTTGAAAGGCATCAGTCCAATGGTGATGCATTCGCAGACATTTATTGTCACAATTCATCTCTGGGCATCATAAAGTATTTTGTCATGGAGCTCAAAACCCCAATTGCACCAATTATCTGATGAGGTCACAGTCACAAAGCAGCATGCAGTTCATCACATTCACCTTTTTCAACCACTGGGCCATTCCAATAAATAAATACTGTATATATCTACAATACTCAGGTCAGAGGGTTTTAATTCAGCCTCGACAACTCCTTGAGCACATGAGATATATCTCTCTCTCTCTTTCTCTCTGTCTCTCTGTCTCTCTCTCCCACTCTGTTGGTTTATTGTTGCTCTCTCAGCTGTATACGTTTCTGAGCTGTTTACACCCCATTTCACCGGTCAGGACTGGTTCGGTTGTTTTCCCCTCTTTCAGATATGTCTTGTTGTCGAGTCATTGCTCTCAGGTCAGCTGTACGGCTGGCCAGTCCTTCACTGTCTGCCTGTTGGCATTGTGAGGTCATTCACTCCCTTCCGTCATTCTATGGCCCAGTTCTGGGAAATAGTTCAGAATAACTCACTCCTATCCCAACCATTACGTAATATTTTTCTATTGCAGATAATTTTTCCATTATTCTTAGCATGTATATTTCTACTACCCTGATTGTGTATATAGACATATTTAGTAAAACGTTTTTTGTATTGTTTTAAATGTGTCTGTGTTCTTTATTGTACTGGCCTGTACTAACTGCTGTCACACACAACATTTCCGTCTGGGAGTAATAAGCATGATCTTGTGTGGTCCCCCCAGCCCAATGTTGTACTTCATGGTTTTTCTTTTACAGGTAGTCGGTTCCTTAAATGCTTTGCTAGGTGGTTGATCCCTCCTTCATCGCATCGTCTGACAAAGACACTTGAGTTTCAGCCTGTGTCCTCTTCCATTTTATTATCCCTCCATATAACGGGCCTTGGCTGAGCTTTAAATAGCCGGTTAATTAAAACTATGGTCAGGGGAGTTGGACCCCCATGCTTTCAGCGGATCTAATGAGGGAAGCCAACACACGTCACTGGAGTCATCCTGACAGACACACATTCTGACCAAAGATACTTACGTAACTTACGTTACCAATGAACGCCTTTCATTTGGGATGCAGTGTGCTCAATTATGAAGACGGTGTTACTATGATGATCATGGTCAATGGTTTGATTAGTAAATGGACAATGTAAATGTACTTAATGTCCTCAACTTAGTTTTTGAGGCCGTTTGTTTATAGCCATATACCTACAAATCACAAATAACCCCAAGTAACCTCCTCCTTCACATATTAGTTGACAGAAACGCCTCGTTAAAACCCCAAAGGGACAATTTGATGGGGTATCTTCACGTGTTCCAAACATCGTCCACTTGGCCGACCGCTGGTCACAGATGATGTCAGGGTTGTTGGTGGCCCCTCAAGGACCCTAATGTTAGCCCTGGCAAACATTATGGACCTTGTTCATGACACCGAACAACCCTCAACATCCCTGAACCTCGTCCCGACCAAAGCCCCATAAACATTAGTGTTGCATAACCCTGGAGCACACCAGACCCATTGATAACTTGACTTGAGATTGACTTGTGTCTGACCCAGGAAAGGGTTACAGTTTGATCATGGCGATGGTGATGATGATGATGAGGATGATGATGATGACGATGACATCAGGTGCTCATAAGGTCCGTCATAACGACTTAGGTGCCTCGGTTACACCTCTGACAGGGAAACATATGCTCTGCACTGGAAATATCCTGGATGGAGCGAAAGGAGAGCCAAAGAGAGATGGATAGCAGATGAGAGGTAGAGATACAAATATTAGAGATAAAAGAGAAGCATTGACATAATAGATCAAGGCAATGCTACAGGCCTGTGTGGGCAAGAGAGGCAGAGAGTGATAGGGTGAGAGAGTGAGCTGTGGTTGTGTGTGTGTGTGTGTGGGTGGATGGGTGTGTGTGGGTGTGTGTGTGTGTGTGTGTGTGTGTGTTGTAAGGAAAGGGAGAGTGTGAATAGACCAGAAGGATAGGTGCTATGTGATCACACTGCAAGATAAACAACAGATTGAGATGGAGGCATTGCGTGGGTGATGAAGAATAAAAAACACATAAAAGAGAGAGAGAGGCAGACAAGGGGTAGAGAAGACAACAGTGGAAGACATGATTAAATAGATGTATGAGAGGAGAGAGGGAGAGAGGGAGAGAGGGAGAGAGGGAGAGAGGGAGAGAGGGAGAGAGGGAGAGAGGGAGAGAGGGAGAGGAGTATGAATACAGAGGTGTGAGGAGAGGGCTTGTCCATGTCCGGGGTTATCTGCTGTGGGATACCAGCTAACCAGAAGGAAAGAGAGGGAATAAGAGAGAGAAACAAAGAGTGAGAGACAGATAAAAACAGACACAGAGAGACAAAAAGAGAGACAGTGGCCAAGAGAGAAAGAGAGAGTGCACATGAGAGTGTATGGCTGTAAACTTACAATTAAAACCATTCCCTGGATTCCACCATAGGCTGAAGAGTGAGAAATGGGGCAAGAGAAGATTGGATGTGTGTGTGTGTGTGTGTGTGTATATGTGTGTGTGTGTGTGTGTGTGTGTCTGTGTATGTGTGTCTGTGTATGCTATGATGGCTGCCACTACATCCTGGTCACCTTTTTTCCCCTTCTTTTTCCTCTGTCAATGTTTTTCTTCTCCGTTTTCATTCTTTACAGCTGCTCTTTGATCTAAGTTACAGTAGTGTCACACACACACACACACACACACATCTTTCCCCTGCTTGATGTGCCTTCCGTCCTGTCTCTGCTGTCGTCTCTCAACATCTGTCTCTCTGTCTTGCTACATCAGGCTCTCTCGCGCTCTGCATCTGTCTTTAGACATCTGCTTGTATGTCTGCTTGTCCCTCTGACTGTCTGTCAGCCTGCTTGCCTGTCTGTCTGTCTGTCTGTCTGTCTGTCTGTCTGTCCTGCACAACCAACTTTCTGTATGTAGCGTGCATCTATCCGTCTGTCCATCTGCCTGTTTGTCTGTTGGTCCCTCGGCTGCATCTATCTGTGTTGATGTCTGTCTGTTTACCTGTGTGTCTGTCAGGCTACATTAATCTGTCTATGTGTTTACCCTCTTGCAGTGTTCAGAGCTCTTAATGCCTTTCTTCCTGTGTTGTGCCATTTTAAAATCGAACTGTCAAGTATAACCCTAAGAGCACATTATTATTTAATTAGCATCGCAGCATAAGAAAACGCTAAGTGTTTAGCTAATGACGTCTATTTGAATAATTTAATAATGGCAGCATTGTACAGGTAATTCAATCTAAATCATTCAGATCATGTTAGCACAGCATTTAGATCATGTTACCAAGCTAAATGTTTGGCCAAAGCTAGTGTGAGCATTTAGTTAATAATGGCATTGGGTGTGTGTGGTTGTGTGTGCATATGTTTGTGTATGCAATTATTAATTTAATAATGTATTCATTTATACATGTGTTGTGCATTTTATTTGCATTTCAGTAGGATTTACCATCAGCATCTAACTTGAAGAAAAAATGCATGTGTGTGTGTGGTGTGTGTACGTGTGTTTGTGTGTATGTGTGAGTGTGTGTGTGTGTGTGTGTGGTGTGTGTACGTGTGTTTGTGTGTATGTGTGAGTGTGTGTGTGTGTGTATTTGTGTGTGTGGTGTGTGTACGTGTGTTTGTGTGTATGTGTGCGTGTGTGTGTGTTTGTGTGGTGTGTATGAGTGTGTATGTGTGCGTGTGTGTATATGTGTGTGTGTGTGTGTGTGTGTGTGTGTTTGTGTGAGAATGCATTAGAATGTGTGTTAGAAGTATATAGAGATAGCCTACCTTCTAGGGGTCAGGTTGTGCTGACCTCTGTCGACCCAAACAGAGTTCACAAACAGGGCAGGCCAAGAGTCTCTTGACACTTCCCCCCTTCAACACCTGCCCCCCCCCCCACTCCCAACCCCCCCCCCCCCCCCCCCCCCCCCCAATACACAGACACACACCAAAACCAACAGCAGGGAGACCTCCCCTTGGCATGGCGTCAGAACAGAACAAATGCTGCAGATTCACATCCTTCCCTCGACACACACACACATGCACACAAGCACACAAAAAAAAACACACACAAGCACATGAGCACACATGTGCACGCACATACAAACACATAGACACACACACACACACATGCTCAAACACACACACATGCTCAAACACACCCATCCATATACAAACAGATGCACACACTCATACACACAACTCTACACACCCCCCTACACACATAATTCATCATGTCAGTTTTGTCTTCCACTCACTCCACAGGTACAGACTTTGTCCAGGGGCTGTTTAGTGTGAGTTTCTATGTGTGTGTGTGTGTGTGTGTGTGTGTGTGTGTGTGTGTGTGTGTGTGTGTGTGTGTGCACATGTGTGCTCATGTGCTTGTGTGTGTTTTTTTTTTGTGCTAGGGAGCGAAATATATAAATAGTGCATATCTATTTCTGCATGTATTTGTAAGCCAATGAGTGAATGTGTGAAAGTGTATATGATTGTTCCAGCTCAATCTATACAGTATATTTACACAGGTGTGTACAGTATGTGTCACTATGTCTATATGTCTGAAGTCAATCTCCCACTCTCTTACTCTGTGCCTTCAGGCTCAACCTTGTCCCACCCAGGGAACCAGATCACCACCACCACCACCTCCTACACCCCTGTGCACCACACCATCACCCTAGCAGTGACCTCACGTCACTTAACACTGTAGGATCACAGCCCCCTGGGCGAGCTCCATCATGGGCCTCACCTGCACCGTGGGGCTCACTGCATTGTGACACTATCAACATCTCAATCATCAAATATACCTGTGTATCTGTCTATATATTTGACTATCTGTCTATCTAACTTTCTATCTATCTATCTATCTATCTATCTATCTATTTATCTGTCTATCTGTCTGTCTGTCTGTCTGTCTGTCTGTCAACCTTCAGCTGCTGTGACATATTATCCCAGCTGTACTATTTACTGCAAGACGTTATGGTGAAAGGTGCTTATAATGTAACAGCTGGTATTGTAGAATAGGCTATGCATAGTAAACTATAGGTTTAGCTATATCCAGTCATATATTGTAACTATAAAACAAATGTTTATTTAATGAATGATCTCAGCCTCAATCCCTCCTCTTGAGTGCAATAGAGCCGAGGCATTAGAGCTATCTCCATCTTCTCTTTACCACAATAATCCATGGACAGTTGTAGTTCCACAAACTCACTGTTCGGATCACTCCTCATTGATTCCGCACAGAATGCGAATCAAAAGTGACAACTTGTGCTCTGTGTATTCAGAATGTGAGTTGAAAACAAATATCATGTCTCTCAGAAGTAGTTTCTACTCCCCGTCCTTATTTAAGTTGAGATGTTCTTGTCCGCGTGCCGAGAGAAAGGGTCTGTGCTGCGTGTGACTGCTGCTACTTGTGACATCACAGTGGCAGCCTACAGGGGATGGTTGTGTCATGCAAAAAGATTTCCCCCACATTGTAGTGAAAGGGAGAATATCAGGTGTTACAGGGAGGGAAAACATAATACAGCGTTGAACTGCATGAACTGAAATGTTTTCCAAAAATGTGTTAACTCGATTCAAATTCGAAACGTTATTTTGCCAGACACATTTACTGGGACTTGTCGAAGCGTTCCTGCTCACGAGGAAGAAAGTACAGATTTTTATCTCTGCATAGCATGAATTATGTGAAATACAGGGAGACATTAACTTACAAAACATTCTTTCCCTCTGGTTAATTGTAAACAAGACTAACAAAGGGAGCAGGAGCCAACTATGTGGTGGAGTTTGGCCCTGGGCAGGTGGGTCCTACTGTGCAGGTAGGCCCCATGGAGCATCTCGTCCAGAGCACTCTGTGGCCCCTGTGCTCCATTCATCACCTGCCTGACACATTCCTACTGGCAGCCTGAGGCGCATGGCTGGACACACACACACACACACACACACACACACACACACACACACACACACACACACACACCGTGAGATACACACACATACACACACACATACACACACAGATAGATACCCACACACTCACACACACACACACACAAACGCGCATTCAGATACAAACACACACACACACACACAAACGTGCATTCAGATACAAACACACACACACACACACAGCTAGACAATATATAATGCCAGGTAAATAAATAGCCTAGTTCACCTCAGTACAGGGTCAGTCTTGTTCATTTGAAACTGATAGTTAGCATGAAAACAACTTATGTCATGCTGTGTATCTCACTCAATGCCCTCCCCCCAGCATTGACACACACTTACACACACACAACGTATACACACACACACACACAATGTATACACACACACACACACACACACAGACACGCGCTCTAGGCACTGCCATGTTTGTACATTAAGCTTCACAGGAGATTAAACACCTGTGGCTTGAAGGGTATTAATAGATCCCGCAGCAGTCCAGTCCACTGACCAATGTGAGCAGTGAGTCTTGTGAACGTGAAACTTGCTGGTTGGAGTTTATTGGCTCATGCACACCCACACACATACACAGACACAAACCCATCCAGGGCCAGATGCTTTGGCAGCAACAGAAACAGGAGCATTTGGAACCGATATGTGTGTACTTGTGTGTGTGTGTGTGTGTGTGTGTGTATGTGTGTGTGTGTGTGTGTGTGTGTGTGTGTGTGTGTGTGTGTGTGTGTGTAAGACAGATGAGTATGTGAATCCGTCTGACTTCCTGTGTACCAGTCAGGCTGCTGGAAGCTTTTGACTTGATTAAAATTAAAACCTTTGTGTGTATTTGTGTGTGTGTGTGTGTGCAAGTGTGTGCATTCGTGCACAAATATATGTGTGGTTAGTGCATATGAATGTTTGTTTGTACATACGCGTGTGTGTATGTGTGTGTGTTTGTGTGTGCGCTTGCTTGTGAGTGTGTGTGTGTGTGTGTGTGCTTGCGTGTGTGTGTGTGTGTGTGTGTGTGTGTGTGTGTGTGTGTGTGTGTGTGTGTGTGTGTGTGTGTGTGTGTCCTAGATGCCAGATGCTTCTTGCTGTGAGAGACATGGCTGTCTGGCACAAAGAGAAAAAACCCACCTGGCAGAGTGCGAGAGCGATAGGGAGAGAGAGAAAGAGAGATATAGATAGATAGTGAGAGAGAGAGAGAAAGACAGAGAGAGAGAGAGAGAGAGAGAGAGAGAGAGAGAGAGAGAGAGAGAGAGAGAGAGAGAGAGAAGAGAGAGAGAGAGAAAGAGAGATAGTGAGAGAGAAAGAGAGAGAGAGAGAGAGAGGCCAGCATTGTCTTTGCAAGAATGGAGAAGACAAAGAGAAACAGACTCAAGAAAAAAAGTTAAAGAAAAAAGTGAAGAAGGGCACCTGATCCAAGAGAAACAACCTGTCCTTTTAAAAGAGAAACACAATTTCTTGCTTCATTGACTCATAACTTGAAAATACGTACTTGACTGTGATATATGATATATCTGTTGAATGAAACTGTTTCCACCACTTTGAATAATGTCCAGGTCTGCAAGTGACTGGCACAGTATTAGAACAACAATGTGTGTGTGTGTGTGTGTGTGTGTGTGTGTGTGTGTGTGTGTGTGTGTGTGTGTGTGTGGGGGGGGGGGGGGGGGGGGGGGGGGGGGGGGTGGTGTTTGTGTGTGTGTGTTTTTAATGTCTACTAGGCAGAAAATAGGAGTAATAGTAGTAAAAATAGAAGATTCTAAACTATCTGCTTTATTTTCGAAGTTTTTGTTTATTTATGGATGTGTGTGCGTCTTTCCATGTGTTTGTGTCTGTGAGTGTGTTTGACAATACTGTCAGAGAACAGGTGGAATTTCCTGTATGATCTCTCTCTCTCTCTCTCTTTCCATCTCTCTCTCTCTCTCTCTCTTCCAATGTCAATGTCTAAAATAAAATTCAGCCTTCTTATTTCTTATTTTTTACAAAAATTTCTTTCAAAATTGTTGCGACACAACAGATCAAGATCAGCCACTGCCATTAATAAATGTCATTTTATTTGCAGATGGGCCAATGGCAGTCAACAAGATGAATATTGTCTGATACCGATGTACAGCCGATAAATCGGTGCATCCCTACACAACAGCTTATTTCTTTTGACTATGGACTATTTTCACTTTACACACGCAGACACACAAACACACACGCAAACACGCGCACGCATACACACACAAATCAGTGTTCGTCAGTGCTGCGCACAGCGTGCTCCAGCCACACAGAACGATGGCTGTTTGTGTGTTTGCAGCTTGGGTCTGTCTCACGGCCACATGGCACCAACCCTCCCTAAATATCCACGTCCAGTCCTTTCCTCCTCATTTGTCTCCCGTCCTCTAACCCCTCTCTGTCGAGAGCCCTTTACTTCTATTGTTTTTCTTTCCAAACTGTACGTCTCTGTGACTCTCTCTCTCTCTCCATATATCGCTCTGTCTCTGAAGGGCCATGTCCTCCAGACCCTCGCAGGCCTCCAAAACACAAGATATGGGGTCTGCCAAGATGCAGATGAAATATGATTGTTCTGTCATATCTGCATTCTTCTGGGGCCGCTGGCCTTGTCTTCCAGTGGCCACTCTCACCTTCTCATATTTATTTTTAATCTCAAACCGTTTCCTCGCCTCAAACTCCTCCCTACTTAGTCAGCTGTTTAGACTCGAGGCTTTGCATTTGTCTAGGTCTCTCTGTCTGTCTGTCAATCTGCCTTTCTACAAGTCTTTCTGTCTGTCTGCCTGCCTGTCTGTCTGTCTGTCTGTCTGCCTTTCTATCTGTTGGACAGTCTGTCTCTCTGTCTGTCTCATTTGTTCTCACCCATTCACTTGTGAGTCTCTTCTCCCACTCTCTCATACTGTGTCAGATAAGAGATGTAAATCTAATTTTATAGATTCTCCCTCTGAATTTACATAAACACGGGCAGCAGCTTCTCTTTATGTGTGCCACTTTGTGTGTGTGTGTTCGTGTGTGTTTGTGTGTGTGTTTGTATGTGTGTGTGACAGTTTTATAAGAGCATTGTAAGTGCTTAAAGACACAGGATGATTCACTGTGGTAACTGAGACATTTATAGTAAGCTGTACAATGCGTGTGTATCTTTATGAGTCCGCTGAATGTGTGTGTATGTGGGTGTCTGGGTGTGTGTGTGTCAGGGTGTGTGTGTGTGTGTGTGTGTGTGTGTGTGTGTGTGTGTATATGTGTTTATGTGTGTGTGTCTGTCTGATTGACATGGGAACTTTGCTATTAAACCTTTGCAGCAATGAACTTCAGTCGCCTATTGGCATTCAATTAAGTATGGCCGCATACACAACACACACACACACACATACACACACAAACACACACACACAAAACGATAGACTAAAGGTTAGGATGAGAGAACAAAAAAGCAATAGAGGAGCCAGGGAGGAGATGAGAGGAAGGAGAGGAAAGAAGAGGTGAGAGAAGAGGAGAGGAGAGCGGAGAGATGGGTAGAGAGGAAAGGATAGGAAAGGAGAGGAGGAGAGAGGAGAGAGGGGAGGAGGAGATGCAGGGAGGAGATGAGAATGATAACTATGATACAAGGAGAAAGGTGAGCAGGAGGAAGAGGAGGCAGAGGAGTCTGCTGGTAATGAGAAGGTGGAGGGCTGTGGGAGAAAGGAGAGGTGGATGGAAGAGGAAGAGAGAGAGCAGGGAGGCGTACCAGGAGAACTCAATCAGGAGGAGGGCAAGGAGGTCTGCAGCACCAATTCAGGCAGCCAGCTCCTCTCAGCCCTGCTGAATAATAGGAGGTGACAGTTCATTCTATGGCCTGACAGCCTCTCTCTCTCTCTCTCTCTCTCTCTCTCTCTCTCTCTCTCTCTCTCTCTCTCTCTCTGTCTCATCTATGCATAGTAGCCAATTAGCCACTCTCTGCTGAAATGCTAGTGGGGATAATACTGATAGCCATGTATGGTTAACATGCTAGCGCGCTAGCTAGTCAACCAGCTAGCTAACTAGCTTACACGCCAACTACTAGGCTTTCCCATCATGCCTACTTACAGTGTTCCTGTCTGTGTGTCTTTCTTTAGTGTTTGTTCTCCTTATTACACAAACAATAGAAGCAGAATGGCTTGGGATGTAGAAAGGACCATGGCTGACACACACAGAGAGACAGAGAGACAAAGAACGAAGCAGAGAGAAGGTAACATTAGGGGAGATTAAAACACCTTTACCTCAAACCCTCCCTTTCTCGCTCTCTATCTCTCTTCCTCCTCCCTCTCTCACTCCTTATCTTTCTCTCCCTCTCTTCTTTCTCTATCCCTTTCTCAATCTGACTACCTTTCTTTTCCCATCTCTATCTCTCCCTTTCTCACTCCCTTTATCTTTCTCTATCTATCTCTCTCTCTCTCTCTCACACACACACACACACACACACTGCAGTAGACCTGTGGATTGACGTGTGGTCAAATGAAAGCGGAAGGTTGGCCAAGCATGCTTGAATGGAGCATAATTTACATGCTAATTGTGTGTGTATGTGTGTGTGTGTGTGTGTGTGTGTGTGTGTGAAACATGGGATGATTGTTTTTGCCTGAATCAATGGTGAGATGAGCTGACACTGCCTTTAAAACCTCTCCCTTTCTCCCTCTTGCGCAAACACACACACACACACACACACACACACACACACACACACACACACACACACACACACACACACACAAGCATTTTCAATATACAGTATATGACAGTACTGGAATATGCATAATTCTGTCTTTGTAATATCCTAGAATCATGATCTCTGCATAGTCTCAAAACCTGACAACTCATTATTATAGGATTGTGTTTTTTAACCCCGGAAGATCGCCCCCTACGGAATTTATTGCTGTACAATATAGTTCATATATAATCAGGCACACACACACACACACACACACACACACACACAAAACATCAACAGACACGTAACCCTGAGGTCTATAGTTGTCAGTGTGCGAGGCCGTGGTTAAGCGATATTGATCACAACTGCATTATTAACTGATTGGATCCAGACCTGACTGATCGATCATCGCTTCTTTTTTTTCTTCTTCTCCTGTGTCGATTCCCTCTCTGACTCCTTCTTTCGGAGAGGCAATCGACTTCCAGATCAATCCATAATCAATAACACTCTTTTTTTGTCTCTTTCCGTATGTATTTGGGCTATATTGTTTAGGATGATTGCTGCATATAGTCAGCATAAGTTGTCAAAGCAGATGATGGTTCAATATTTATTGTTGCCTGAATATAACGTGGCCTTTTGTGTTAAATCCACTCACTTGAGATAACAAGTGAGTGAAACTACAGAACACAAGAGGGTGATAATGATGTCATAATGTAATTTGAATGAGATTGCGTCCAGGTGTTTCTAATACAAATCGGGGCGCATTCTATTACCGTGGCAACCTGCACTATCAGCTGCATCTCCCCACCCCTTTACGAGAACAACCTACCGGGTCCTGACCTCCGCTAACACCGTTACCATGGAAACAAGGGGGTAGGGAGGGGGCTGAGGCAGAGTTTAACGGGTGGTGGGAGAGAGGTGGTGGGTAAATATGTATACATACGTGCATCATTAGTGATACATGGAGAGAAAACTATACATATGCACGCACGACGCAAGCGTCTTGGAAAGCAATGGCTGTGGTGCTCAAACGACATTGAAATGATCTCCTCGGCCATGTCACTAAATCTCATCCTTTCTGCTTTTCTCTCCTTTCTTTCATTCTTTCTGTCTTTCGTTCCGTCCTTCACTATTTATTTTTTTCCATGTCTCTGTATCCGCATGTGCCTTCCATCCCATCCTCTCTTTAGCAGGCAATCTAGAGGGAGAATTAGGCCTTAAGTGGCTGGCTGTCAATTAGCTCTCCCAGGGTGACACAGCTCTACCATTCCATTAGGCCAGCCGCTCCCTCTCACGCTCTCTCTCTCTCTCTTCCTTTCCTGTTCTCATTTCCTTTGTCGTTTCACCTTCCGATGCTTCGCTTTTTTACCACCTCGTGTCTTCATCTGCTCCACTATCTTGCCCTATCCTCTCCTTCTCTTTCTCTGGCTACAGGAAGACAAGGCTGTGTGGTAAAACATTAAGTGGTAATTAAGAATGTGTGTTGTCCTCCCCTGGAATTGATTATGACATAATACTGTTCGAAGCACAGTTATCTACAGATCTACATTCATGTAGATCCATGTTTCTTTCATAAATCTGTTATATTTATTGGTCTAGTGGCCATTTTTTGCTAAAGTTTGCTTTGGTATTGTGTACTTGTGT
>JACYXH010000069.1:1152500-1170000 GCA_026745465.1 Lota lota | reverse complement strand
CCTCCAACTGGCTCAAGAATGCTGCTCACACACATGATACACATGCATGTGCAAACTTGCACGTGGCCACACACAAACATAATCTAGATTGATACATAGTGCAAATGTACAGTCACATAGCCCACAGGAACACACCCACCCACACACTCGCTGTTTATTTAACTGCCACTTGAAAAGAAAAGCAAGCATTCACACCCAACACTGTTTCTGTTTCTTCTCTCTGTTTGCCCTCCTTTCTATCTTTCACTTCTTGCTTCTCCTTTTTATCTTTATCCTCTTTGGTCTACTTTCACCCCCCCCCCCATTCCTCCTTTTTCTCTCTCTCTCTCTCTCTCTCTCTCTCTCTCTCTCTCTCTCTCTCTCTCTATCTTTCATCAGTGTAATAATGAGGCTCTGAGAGCTCGTTAACCTCACACACACAACATCTCAACCCATAACCACAATGTGTGGTGTGTTTTCATTCTACAGCTCTTCTCTGTCCGTCTCTCACTCTGTCTCTGTGTCCCTCACTCCCTCTCTCTATCTGTCATCTGTCCTGAAGCACTGCTCTGGGTTTAAGAAAATGCTTTGCAAAGTATGATCAGTCATTAGCAGGCATCCACATTGTGTGTGTGTGTGTGTGTGTGTGTGTGTGTGTGTGTGTGTGTGTAGTTGAGCATGTGCTCAGGTCTGGTTGGATTTCAGGCTTATATTTATTCATTCATTATTTAGTTTATTCGTTCTTTCATCTTCAGTTTCTTTCATCTTTGCTTTCTCACTTTTTCGTTCTTTCCATTATAAATTTTTTCCTTCTGTCAACACCTGATTTTAAAACACTTAGTATGTGATAGGACCTCCCAGCCTGTGCTCGCACTCTCTCGCTCACACACACACACACACACACACACACACACACACCATGATCTCATGTTTGATCCTTGCAGCAGTAGCGATCTGTCAATCATTAACGCCACACCTGTTGTGTTATTGTCGTGTCTACACCGGAGAGTAATGACTTCAATGCCTAAATCATAAACATTTATAATTATAATGTCATAAATGACCATTGTAAGTCTATGCTATACGTGTATTATATGTTGAGCTATACTATACTATGTACTGTACTGTACGTAGTATGTACTATGTACTGTACTATATTTTTGGGTCAAACACCTAACACTTTGGGGATGACTTCAAATATAAAATAAGGAAAATTATGATTCCGATTTAAAAAATGATCAGCTCTGATGTGCTACCCAATAGAGACTGCAGCGAAAGAATGATTAGGTCCTGCGCCATACTACCCCTAGTGGTCATGTTTGTAAATGTATCTCAAGCTCAACCTCTGTCCTCCTCCCCCACCCCCCATCAGACTAATGAGAGGTTGAGACAGAGGAGACAGAGGTTGTAAAGCAAAATAGTACAATGTTTTTATTTACAAATGTACACATGGCGATATTAAAACAGAAACAGCACACACAAACACACACACATATGCACACGCGCATACGCACACACACACACACACACACACACACTTCAAAGTATTGCACGCTGCACTGCCCCCCGGTGTCCAGCCAACGGAACAACTCACCAACAAAAAGCCGCGAGGGCTGTATTTCTTCAAAGTGGATTCACCATGTGATGAATAATGAATAGGTATGTGTGTGCGTGAATGCGCGTGTGTAGGTGGGTAGGTGTGTTTGATCAGGCTGCTAGGGAAAAGAAAATACACTCTGTGTGCATATAGTTAATGTTTAATCTAAAATAAAGTATTTAATATTATGTTCAGAACAAACTGCCTTTTAATCAGGCCGTTGAATAGCCAAATAAACACTAAACGATGGCTTTTCATAAACTCACACAAAGTACACAAATGTGCACTCTTGATACTTTTACACTATGTATATGTGGTCAATCATATCATAATCATACATTTTTAGAAATCCAAATGGCATGGCTTTAATATCGCAGTGTCTATGTTGGATATAGGAGACAAGAGTTTAGGTGAATTCCAATGATATTCACTTGGCATATTTTGATACTCTTTGAAACTCCAAATCTCCATAGGGTGCAGTGGTTGACGCACGCCTCAGGAATTGGGTGGGGTGGCAACCCGGAAGAACTGTGTATGTGTGTGTGTGTGTCATTTTCATGAAACAGTGGCTGTTTAATTGTGTAGTCATCAGTGTAACACACACACACACACTCAAAGCTACATGTACACATAGACACTGTAACACACTATTACATTTCCACTACCCCTTCACTTCTTATGCTTTTCCTTCCTCTACTTTAAACCCATACCTTCACTCCCACTTTCCTCTTTATGCTTCCTTTCACGCATCCCTTGCTTCTTCCTCTCTCCTTAATCTCTTTCTCTCCCTTTCTTTCACTCCCAACATGGCTCACCCTATTCTTCTAGACTATCTCTCCCTACTGTACCTTCTCTACTCTTTATCTACTCTCTCTCTTTCTCCCTCCCTCTAACTCTCTTCCTCCCTCTCCCAGACCTTTCTGCCCTTCTTTCCCCATTTTATCTCATCTGCTCTCTCTCTCTCTCTCTCTCTCTCTCTCTCTCTCTCTCTCTCTCTCTCTCTCTCTCTCTCTCTCTCTCTCTCTCTCTCTCTCTCTCTCTCTCTCTCTCTCTCTCTCTCTCTCTCTCTCTCTCGCTCTCCTGTTAATGTCCAAATGCATCAGGAGATGAGGTGAGGAGAACTAAAGTGACGAAGGTTTTGGCCGGGGCTACACTCGGTTGTATTTCTTTTCCAAACACGGCGTATCCCAGGAGGGTGGTGCCGTTCGCCCCGCTCCGACAGCGATTACTCTTCGGGTGTAAACTAGGCGCTGTAAGCACGCTCTCAGCGTACAACGCGCGGCGTAGATTAGCTGGAGCAGGGAGTCGAATGTTTTTGCCCGCGTACGTATCCACAGAAATGATGGCGGCGCTGACAGGCTGGTGTTGTGTAAGTAATAGAGGAGGTGTTCGTGTGAGGTGTTTATCAGCATGCCAAAATACCGCATACCGCCTCCTTCTCGGCCCAGAGTAGCGTTAATGGTCAAACAGAAGTGTTTAAAATAGAAATATAAATCTATATATGCCACTGCAAAGATATACAAGTGGCTCCTGTTAACCTGACACTAAACTATTACCTTGCACATGAAAAAGCTACGTCGGCTCAACAGATCCAACAGTCTCCATTTTGGGAAGACTATCGGAAATGTCCGAAAATAATTTACAATAAATAACGTAGGAATCGTAAAGACATCTCCTAGTGTTCCCCGCCCAATGACGTGTGCAAATGTTCCTGACTCGCCCGTTGGTGACCATCTCGTGACCCCTCGGCGACCTCTCTGTGACCTCCGAGAGGAAGCATGATGGGGAGGATCGTGCCTCTCTCCGAAAAGCAGATTGTGTTCCTTTGATTAATTTCGCCGCTTGCCTCTGTGTGTGTGTGTGTGTGTGTGTGTGTGTGTGTGTGTGTGTGTGTGTGTGACACACAAGTGGGGAGATTAGGACTCCAAGGAGTTGAATGGAACACAGAAGAGAATATCTTTTGCTCATCAATATCTTCAAACTCTTCTCTTCAATTAGTAGCCCTCCCCCTTCCTGCTCCTTACTCAATCACTGTAATTGAATACAAAAATCGTATCAACCTTTAACCCACAGCAATCTTTTATTTCTTTATTCGATAACTTCCTCGATGTATTGGCACTGTGTGTTTGTGTGTGTGTGTGTGTGTGTGTGTGTGTGTGTGTGTGTGTGTGTGTGTATGTGCTAAAGTGGTGTGCCCCAGCTCCTCGATAGGGGGAATCGTTAGAGTAAGATCATTAAGACAAAATCAGAGGAAAAAAATGCTGACCAGATGCATTTTCTAATCAATAAAATATGTTTTATCTGGTGGTGTATTTTCTTTGCTGGACACTCAAGCCTGAGGTGAAAGCTGAAAACTGTCCACCAATATTAAAACCACTTTTAATATTAAATTAATTTATGCAATCTGTTTGGGCTTTCCATTGCTCTAGTATTATATCAGAAGGAATTAAATATTTCATCTCTCAAATATATTCACTTTTATGTTCTTACAATGTAAACACCCATTCAGACAGGCATTCTCTAGGTTTTATTACTAAATAATGAATGTATTTTGGAATGCCTTTTGGAAAGCCCACTAGTAAAAAAAAACCTGAAAGCTATGTGACAAATAGATAGATGCTCCTATGGAAACGGGGCGTCGTAAACCGAGCCCATAAGGGTCAATGTGGTTAGCGTGGCTAGCGTGGTTAGCGTGGCTAGCGCGCTAGCTACCCCTGTAACCAATAGCCTGGCCAGTCGTGGCATAGCACCAGCAGGTGGAAAGGAGATCCATCCTGTCAACCCCTCAAGGTGCTCTTGAGCAAATGAACCCGTGGAGGATAGAGAGAAAGGGAGGAGGAGGAATGGGAGTGAAGAGAGAGGAAGAAGTGAAGGAAAGCATTCCCTGAGGTGTGACAGAGCTGGCTTGTGACACATCGTGAACCCACCATGACATCACGATAACCCAGCGATGACCCCTCCCGTGGTCCCGTGGATGAACCCTCTATATCAAAAGAGTCCTTGGGCCTCATGCCTTCCAGGTCAGGCCACGCCCTGTCTGACCTGCCCACCAATGAGGTCATTATATTGTCAGCCACAGGGGGGGGGGGACCCCACCGGAACCTTAATTACACTGGAGTGAGTGGCTTTGTGTGTGTTTGTGTGTTTCCGGGGGTGGGGGTGGTGGGTGGGTCACAACCTTCATACCCCTTTGATGATCACTTCCTGATAAGTCATGTGACTGCGCCCGCGCCTCAGGAGGCAAACTCTAGGTGGCCAGGTGTCCAACACACTGGGGGGATTGAAACTGTACTCTTTTATCACTCACACACACACACACGCACACACACACACACACACACACACACACACACACACGTGTGTCCTGCCCATCCAATTGGTTGGATCGGTAAAGGAGAGATTCAGTGGGGGGTCATAACCTTTGATTAGATTATACCTGAGATCAGCATATTTTAGTCACCAAGACAACTGCGAGAGAAAGAGAGAAAGAGAGACAGAAAGTCAGAGAGTGAGAGAGACAGACAGACAGACAGACAGCGACAGACAGACAGAGAGAAAGCAAAGATAGTTGACATGAGAAGTGGTTAAAGAAATGTAATGACTTAAGAAATATATCTGACTTAACGAGAGATATATTTTGTATGAAACCACATCTGGGCCATACACACAGAACCTTACAGACAATCAAACAGATGCCTTTTTTGTTATTTGAAAGCAGTATCCTTGGAACTGTGATTTCAAACCAACAACAGTTTGTGAACACACGGTTTTCTATACACACAGAATATTTGTTTTGCATATAGTATGGTTGTATGGTAGCGTTTCACCTTTTGTCTTGCAGATCCACAATGCTGACACATCCTTCGGTATCTGTGTACGTACGTGTAACACTTGCACCGGTACCAGTGAGTCCACGAGTCCCTGAGCACGTACGCAAGTGAATGTTTTTTTAATGTCTGTGCGCCTACAGAAACAACAGAGAGTTGATCTGGCCTTTGTTTGCATATGTCGATTGTGTATGTGTCAGGGCCTGTCAGTGTCTGCCCAGGGATGCAGGGGCAGTAAATGCATGTGTGTGTGTGTGTGTGTGTGTGTATGTGTGTGCGTGTGCATGTGTATACATGTGTGTGTGTGCATGAATACACACGTGCATGCCCGTGTGTGCATGTGTGTCTTTGTGTGTGTGTGCCTGCATGTGTGTGTGCGCATGTGCATATGAATTTATATGCACAAGACAAGTCCACTTTTTCATGCAAAGGCACCCGCCCTTCATCATGTCAATGTGGACGCCACAACGAGGCGACCAATCAAATGCCTAGCTGCATTGTGTGTTTTCTTTTGTGTGGGTTAGTCTTTTACCTCCAGCACACGTCATTCGTGTGGACCAATCACTGGCAGGTGGTGAGGCATGGTACGTATGTAAAGTATATGAGAGGCCACACCCTCCACGTCACCTTCACCCGTGTTGGAAAGCACGCTGGAAGCCTTCTAAATACTGCCCTCTCGCGTTGCTCCACCTACACCGCCCTTTCTATTCTATTTTCTTGCTGCCACCCCATCTCTCCTCCACTCATCCTCTTCATTCTGCCCTTCACAGCACCGAACACACTCACTTTTGTTCTTCTTTCATTAGTAAATTTTTTGTTAGGCTTCAGAGGGAATAACAAAGACTGTTGAAAGAGAGACAGAGAGAGAGAAGAGAGAGCGAGAGAGAGACAGAGAAAGAGAGCGAGAGGGAGAAAGAGCATCACCTGTCCTATTCTATCGCCTCCACATCTCTTCTCCTTTGTCACTCTCAATCCCTTGTTTCCTTCCTTCCTGTCTCCTACTCTCCTTTCCCCTACCTAGCCACCATTTTCTCCGCCTTTCTCCCTGAAAACCTTGAAGAAAGGTCACGGAAATGTCAGAGTTCGTAGGGAGTTCACCGTGTCTCCATCAAATCAAATGACAGATAATTTCCTATTTAACCCAGTAAAGACAAATGACAGCTGACCCAAGTCTGAGTGTTTGTATGAATTTAAGTCAGAATGTCTCCTTTTCTGTGTGTGTATGTTTGTGTGTTTCACTTGGTATATACAATTTTCCTGTGTGTGCATGCTTGTGTGTGCGTGTATGTGTGTGACAGAGAGAGAGGAAAGATGTGGAAGAATATATAATCGCATTTTTACAAGCGAAAAATATTTGCTCGAAAACACAAGCCATCTATCTTGAATAACTGCGGTTGCTGCCATACACATAGAATATTCTCAGGGCCAGGGGTGTGTGTGTGCGTGTGTGTATATATACTTGCGTATGTGTGTGCATGTGTTGTTGTGTGTCTACGTAACCTTTCTTGCCCTCTTGATGAACCTGTTGGCGGTTCAAGTTCAGTTCAGCAGTTCAAAACGTGTGTGATTGCGTGCCTTTGTGTGTGTGTGCGTGTGTGTAGCTGTGTGGCCCCTGGGAAAGGTATAAACAGAACTACTTGATCTTCTTTGCACCCAAATGCACACACGCACACACACATACACAATCATCCATATTCCGAATAATAAGTAGAAGGGTGAATTATATGTCCGCACTCACTGTTTTGCTGACATTCTATTGTGTTGGCCATTTCCAGCATCGTCATGGGAACTCACCGCAATGCGACACAGAGTGCACCATTCCCCAATTTCTGTGTGGGAAAATACTCATAATTTCATACCCAACAACAAGAGCTATAACTGCGGTGAGGGAACGCCAGTGAAGTCCAATTATATGGAAACGTTGTGGGTGATTCTTATTAGTACCCAAGGATACTTATGGAATCAGATATAACGTAAATTATAATATCTGAGTTTATTAAATTCACTATCCTGTAGTTCATTAAATTCTCTATTGTGTGACCCCATTTCAACTGCTTTAAATATATAAACAATTATTTAGTTAAACTATTAAGTATTATTTATAAATGATTGTTAACAACTAATATGAATATTAACCAAGTATCAATATCAATAATATTAAACATGTAGATTGTATTTTATCGTGTCTTCATGTTTTCATAATTATATGAAAATAAAGATAATAATAATATTATTATATATAATATAATACAATTAAAATAATAATAATAATTAAAGCTGCAAGCAGCGATTAACGGGTGTCGAGGTTTATGCAGACGACGCAGACCAGTAAGACTTTTAAAGATTTTATACAGTTGATGAGGTTGGAATGGCCTCAGCTCAATTGCGGTGATTGGCCTTCCATGTTTTGTGAAAGTGTATCAAAGTCAGGGTTCAGCAGTTACGCTCGTTTAATGCTTTAAAATAGAATCATACCCGGCATAGCATTTAGACACACACACACACACAAAAGTGGCAAGTGCATTGCATCAACATTGCAAACAGTTAGGTCAGTGCTTACTGCTGACATTGTACTGTATTGTTTTTGGTTTAAATGAAGGAATAAGCTTTACTTTGATCAAACACTGTTTAGAAAAGTGAGAGAAAATTATTATATATTGTCATACAGTATGAAGATAGTGATAGTAAATGGATTGTTTTTAATGTAATGACAGCTTCAGACACACACACACACTTTAGGTTTGCTTTGATCAAACACTGTAATGGATTGTTTTGAATGTAATGACAGCTTCAGACACACACACACACACACACAAGTATTGTTTTAGGTTTGAATCAAGGAAGAATTATATATTGTCATACAGTATGAAGATAATGATAGTTAATGGGTTGTTTTTAATGTAATGACAGCTTCACACAGACACACACACACACACACACTTTAGGTTTACTTTGACCAAACACTGTAATGGATTGTTTTTAATGTAATGACTGCTTCAGACACACACACACTTTAGGTTTACTTTGATCAAACACTGTTTAGAAAAGTGAGAGTAAAGTTTTATATATTGTCATACAGTATGAAGATAATGATAGTTAATGGGTTGTTTTTAATGTAATGACAGCTTCACACACACACACACACACACACACACACACACACACACTTTAGGTTTACTTTGATCAAACACTGTTTAGAAAAGTGTGAGAAAGGTATTATATATTGTCATACAGTATGATGATAATGATAGTACATGGATTGTTTTTAATGTAATGACAGCTTCACACACACACACACACACACACACACACTTTAGGTTTACTTTGACCAAACACTGTAATGGATTGTTTTTAATGTAATGACAGCTTCACACACACACTTTAGGTTTACTTTGATCAAACACTGTTTAGAAAAGTGAGAGAAAAGTATTATATATTGTCATACAGTATGAAGATAATGATAGTAAATGGGTTGTTTTGAATGTTGTGACAGCTTCAGACACACACACACACACACACACACACACACACACACACACAAGTATTGTTTTAGGTTTGAATCAAGGAAGTATTATATATTGTCATACAGTATGAAGATAATGATAGTTAGAGTGGATCAATGGGATTGGAATCACGGCATTCTAACCGGTTTGAGGCTCTGGCAGCCATGTTTTTGGGCATAATTGAAAAAGTGATAAATCGATCTTGTTGGGAATTTCACGCTGAACAACTTTTCTATTATAGTCAAGATGATTAGAGTCCATATAGATTTGTGAAAACGCATTTTAAGCACATTCTGACGGTTTTTAGTTTCTGGCGGCCATTTTTTTTTACCAAAATTAAAATCGGAAAATGTACTCTTGTTCAGAATTCCATGCCCAACAACTTTTCTATTGTACTCAAGATGATAGGAGTCCATATAGATTTTTGAAAACGCATTTTAAGCCCATTCGGACGGTTTTTGCTTCTGGCGGCCATTTTGTTTTACCAAAATTAAAATCACAAAAAGTAATCTTGTTCAGAATGTTAGGCACAACAACTTTTATATTGGACACAAGATCATAAGAATCCATACTGATGTCGAAAAACGCATTTACGTCCATTTAGACCGTTGTTAGCCTCTTTCGGCCATGTTGTTTCAGGAAAATTGAAAAAATGAAAACTTCATCTTGTGCAGAATTTCATGGCCAACAATTCATCAATTTTACTTAAGATCATAGGAGTGTTCCTTGATGTGGGAAAAAGCATTTAAAAAAAATTTTCTATTTTTTTCGTCTGGCGGCCATGTTGTTTTGTCAATCAACTTATATCTTATTTAAGCATTTGAGGTTTATAATCCTGATTGTGTGACAGTTGATCCGGCTCAAATCCAACACTTCCTCTAGGAACTGTGGTCATTTTAGTCACAAGCCACGCCCTATTTTATGCCACGCCCCAATTGAGAAAACATGGGTACCATGTTTTTCAGAATTTAATCTTGAACAACGTTTGTATTGGAGCCAAGATCATAGGACTCCACCTTGATGTCGATATAAGCATTTTTGTGTTCGGCGTTGTTAAGCCACACCTTCTTTCAAAGTTAATGTCTCCTGGGGGCCTTATGCTTTATGGCACAGACTTTTACCGAGGATAGATTGAAGATATTGCTCCAAAGATTATGTGTACCCAAGGATTTTTGTGTATCTCAAAAAACCTAGGACTTTTACATTTTTTCATGTTTTTCACAAAATTCAAAATGGCGGAAAATCCATCATGGCGGAAGTCATAGGTTCTTGAGGCATATTTGTTCAGCATGAGAAGATGCATCTATGGTCAAAGTTTCATGACTGTAGGTCAAAGTAGTCTGGAGATATGATTTGCCTATTTTGGACGATTGCAATAGCGCCACCTTTGGGCCAATCAGTGCAATTTTTTCACACAGATATTCTATAGTCCTCTTCTACAGCTGTAGCTAGTTTTTATCAAAAGTTATCAAGCGGTTTAGGCTGTGTAAGTCGATTTACGCGGTTTTCGGTATAATAATAATAATAATATCAGCAATAACAAGAGGTTGTCTTGGACTTCGTCCTCGACACCCTAATAATAATAAACGTGTTTAATTAAATCACCTCAGAATGTATTTTAACAGCAAGTCGATTATATACATTTTGTCTTTGCAGTCATATTCTGTTATATTGTGCAATACACAATATCAAAGCGAAATTATAATTTCTTAATCCAAATAATCTACCAACAGATAATTAAAGAAAACAATAACACAGGTAAGTGTGTGTGTCTTTAAACTTCTATAATTTGCATTATATTCCCTGCTCTCTCTCTGTGTCTATCCCTCCTGTTAATTCATGTTATAAAATATATTCTGAGAAGCTGTGCGCCAGTGTAAGAATGTTTTGTACCTTGAGACAGAGCGACAGGAATTTATATACAAAATATAAAAATGTAGGCAAGCCATGCTTAACCAGGAGATCGTTATGGTAATCAAAAAGCTAAAATGATACACACATTAAAATATTAAATTGCAGGAAAACTTGGTAATAAAAATCAGGTAAATAATGCTTATGCTGTTGAGTTTGTTAAAAAAACAAGAAACAAGGACAAAATGAGAATAGAAAGATAGAGTGTAAAGAGAGACAGAGAGAGAGAGAGAGAGAGAGATGTGAGTTATCATTCAGTATTTTCATAAAATGTGATTATGAGTAAATAAAATATATAAACAATTGAACATCAACAACCTATTTGATGGCTTTGAGCACCGTAATTTCCTAAAATCCTACTGGATTTTAAATCCTTATCGATGTAAGTGAAACAGGTGCGTGTGTCCATATGTGTAAGTATTTAAAGACGATAAGTGTACTTAGATAAAAAAGAGGTGCAAAATACTTATTTTTGTATGACCATCTGTTTATGTTATTATTATGTTGGCTTGTGTTTGCTTGCTTGTCTGACCTCTATAGTGTAATAACTGTGTGTATTTGTGTGTGTGTGTGTGTGTGTGTGTGTGTATGTGTGTGTGTGTATTCATGTCCGCAAGAAATTATGCATGCATGTGTGTGTGATCATGCGCATGTGTGTGTGATTATGTGTGTTCGCGTATTTTTGTGTGTGAGTGTGATAATGCGTGTTTGTCTAATAGTATGTGTGTGTGTGATTGTGTGTGTGTGTGTGTGTGTGTTATGTGTGTTATGTGTGTTTGTCTATTAGTACGTGTGTGATTATGTGTGTGTGATTGTGTGCATTTGTCTGTGTGGTTGTGTGTTTGAGATTATGCATGTGTGTGTATATACTGTATGTGTCTGTGTGTGTCTGTGTGTGACCTCTACATTGTATTAACATCACAGACCAGTTTTTCCTGAACCTACTCTGTTTCGAACTGACAGAGAGAGAGAGAGAGAGAGAGAGAGAGAGAGAGAGAGAGAGAGAGAGAGAGAGAGAGAGAGAAAATTAGCAGAACCCATGATAGAGGACAAAGACAGAAGTTGAGATCAAGAAGATCTTGAAAGAGAGAAGGGTGAGATTGTGACTCTTGGTAAGACTTAAACATAATAAAATAAAAGTCTAGGTAAATTGGGGAAACCAGATAATAAAAAGAAACAAATGAAGGCGTTGGAGACACTGTACCTGTTTACACTGTCTAAACACATACACTCTGACCTTCCCAATATCATGACGGCTGGAACACAGAAAGAGAGACAGGGAGAGAGACATGGACAGACAGAAACAGAGAGAGGGTTAAACATAGTTCAATGGCTAAATCTCTGTCCAAACATACTCACACACAACTAAATTGTGTGTGTTTGTGTGATTCATTTGGGTGTATTGTGTGCATGTGTGTGTGTACAAGTGTCTCCGGTTGGTAGGTGGTGTGTGTGTGTCTGGGTGTGTGTGTGTGTGTGTTTAATGTGATAGCAATGGTGTGTGCGTTTATGTGTCCCTGCAAGTGTGCGTGCATGTGTGTGCGATTCATAAGGCTGTATTGTGTGCATGTGTGTGTGTGAGTGTTTCAGGGTGGTAGTGGTGTGTGTGTGCATTAGGGGGAGTGTTGTCTCCACTCGGGTGGGTGACACCATATTTGTTACCATGTAGTGCCAACAGATGGAGTTGCCACGCTGGCGCAGCAACAAACACACACACACACACACACACACACACACACACACACACACAGATCCGTCAACGCATGCCATTTGGTTGTGCACTCAAGCACTCTCAGCCACAGCACAGTGCACACATATAAATGTACACAAATGGGTTGGCGGGCACATGCGCACACACACACACACACACACACACACACACATACACACACACAAAGCCGGATGGTATGGTAATGTGAACTCAATTTCACCCGAAAAGGCTACGTTTGACCTGACCGTGTACACCACTTTACAAGCCCCCCCACTCCCACGCGCCCACCCCCACTCCTGCCCCCGCAGTGCATCCTATTCTCCCCCCGAATCCCACCCTTTTCTCCCCCTCCTCACCCCACTCAATCTCCCCCCCCCTGAACCCTAGGAAATCTTGTTTGGGTGATAACAAATCTACCTTAGAATGTCAGCCTGTTCCTCACCGGGCGAGGAGAGGAGATGAGAGGAGGAGAGAGGAGAGGAGATGAGAGGAGGAGAGAGGAGAGGAGATAAGAGGAGAAGAGAGGGGAGGAGAGGAGATTGAGAGGAGGAGAGAGGGGAGGAGAGGAGGAAAGAGGAGAGGAGGGCAGGAGAAGAGAGGAGAGAAGCGGGGAGGAGAAGAGAGGAGAGGAGTCAAGAGGAGAGGAGACGAGACGAGACGAGACAAGGAGAGAGGGATTTATTTTCATTCAAATGATGGAAGGACAGAGGACATGGATAAAGATCAAGCAAGGGAGAGTGACAAAAGCAAAAAGCACGCAGAGACAGAGAGAGAAAGAGAGAGAGAGAGAGAGAGAGTCAAGTTAGTTGACATTTTACGACCACGAAACAAAGACACGGAAGAGAGTCCTGAATGTAGTGAATGCTCTCGAACTTCCCAACTTCCCTGAATTTCTAAACAAAATGATGTAAGCAAGTATGGGGAACCGAATATTTGGGATGCCATTTCCTCCATGTGGAAGCTCCCATGGGAGATCTCCACCTTGTGGGCAGTCCGTGGAACTGCACGAGTGGGCTAAAAAACAACAACAACAATGTCCTCTCCATCTTTGGTTAGTGCCCGATGCCATGCACGCTATTTGCATGGAGAGCTGAATCCATGGCCTCGCTTTATGGCCCTGGCTCTAAAGCACACACCCACACCCACACCTTTCTGTTTGCCTACCATGCAAACTGTACAATGGAAGATAAATGCAAAAATGGAGGCAGCCTTTTGATTTGACTCTCTGTGGCTGGAGCCAAACAGCCTCTTAGCTCTGTTCATTTGAATGGCGAGAGGAGTTGGCTTAGTGCGGGGTGGCCCGTGCAGCTGTTGGATGCACTGTCAAAACAATAGATCACAGAGGACGGCTGTTGCCGAGCGACGGAAAACTTTCACTACGTGAGGAAATGTTAGTAGTCATTTAGTATTTTTGTATAGCATACTACAGTTGACCGCTGAAATATGTCTAGTGTAACCACACTGTTCTAGGGTTGGTCATTATGATGTTACCATTCTAACCACTGTCTGCTATTATTGGTCATTATAATGTTACCTATAACCACATTATCCTATTAATGGTCATTACAATGTTAGCACTCTAACCACTGTCTTCTATAATTGGCCATTGTTGTCAAAATAACCACATACTTAGTTTGTCTGTATTATGTTACAAGTATAACCATAGTCTTCTATTGGTCATAATAGATAATAAAAGTAAGGTTACCAAAAAAGCTACCATTCATCTATTATTGGTCTTCGTTGTGTTGCCAATTCAACCAAAGTCCTCTATTGTTGGCCAATCACACCAACTGCCTTCTATTATAATCACAGCAGCATAATTAAACCATTTTTTATTCCTCTGGGGGTGTTCTTTGCTGCACCACACTGAGACGTTAGATTATATTATTATCAAATTACTACAAATCAAATGTGACTGAATCCCTCTCCTGAGAAAAACAAAAACCACAGATGTTAACCAAATGTAGAAGGCAACGCAGACGGTTTATAAAAGCGTGTGTGTATCAACATTGAAAGCCAGCTCTGGTCATGTTTGTCAAGTCGCGACGTGATGTCCTCCAGTCTGTGTATACTACTCACACACATGAAGGCAAGACAAAAAGCAACAACGGTTAATTAAACAATGATTTGCATCGTTCAGGTGCTGTGGAGCACAGACATTCAGCAGCGCATTTGTCCTGCGTGTGTGGATTTGAATGGACCTTGAATCAATAGTCCAACTGATGGGCCCTGAAATGCAAAGTGCGGTTTTAAATATCAAGAGTGCGATGCTGCACGGTGTGACTTCAATGGGGCTAACAGTTTAGCTTTCAACAACTGAACAATTATTAATCCACATGGATGAAACAACTTCAGTTGAGCATGTGTCTTGCCCGAACACATGCAAAGTGCTTGCGCAAATGTGCACACACACACACACACACACACACACACACACACACACACACACACACACACTTTGTATAAATAGTTTGATACCTTTAAAGTGTATTATTTTCCTTTTAACTATTTAAGATACATGGATTCTGGTCAAATTATTTATTTTATTTGTTTAATAATGATATATAGGGAATATTGTCTTTTTGATTAAAGAAAAAAAAATCAAATACCAATGATTCTTTTTTGTGTCATATATTGATCAAAAATGATATTATAATTATTAACACATATACATAATATATATCAAAATATGTGAATAAATTGAACATGAAATGAAATATATCTAATGTATATTTATGATTTTTATAGTATTTATAACATTTGAAATATAACAATAACTAAATATCGTAATTTGTGGACAAAAATACTGATGTTTTGTAGTAATAACATACGCATAAAGTAAAATATAAAAATGTATATGTTTTTTTTTTTAAATGCTATGAATTAAGAATAAATAAAATAAATATTTAAAGAGCATAAAAAGTGAGCTTGTAATATAACAGCTCGAGAAATAGGATAAATAATAGGATGTATATATATATATATATCCTATGATATATTATATACAATATTTACACACACAAAACTATATATCTTTTTCAAGATACTTAATATGTGTGTGCATGTCTATTTGTGGATACCTGTGCATGTTTGAGGGTGTGCACATGGTGTGTGTGTGTGTGTGTGTTTGTGTGTGTGCATCAGTGCGCGCATGCCTGAGTCTGTGCATTTGAGTGTGCGCGTGTGTGTGCAAAACAGAGAGAGAAAGCGAGCTGTCTGCTGACCCCTGGCTGACCTTGCCTGAAGTCTGGTCAGTCCAGCGTGACCCCTATGAGCTGACCAGGCTGGGGTTGGTCAGCCGTTGGTTACCATGGTGACAGCAAGGGTGGGTAAGGGAGCTTTGGGGTCAGTGTGGGTTCATTGTGGGGTCACAGAAGTGCCGCAGGTTATCATGTTAAAACGCTTCACCTGGCTGTTATTGTGCTGTTTCAAGTCCCTCAGAACGACTATAACTTATAAAAGTAATTATCAAATAACAGCTCCGCTGTGACTTGAGAAAGTATCTGTTTCTTAATGTGTATACAAAACGCTTTGTTATAATAGTGTTAATGCTGGGCTTCTGAATTTCCCTCCCAGTAACAACAACGTGTTCTATCCTTACTAAAAATCAAAACTCAAAATAGAATTCCAATGAACTATCAGATTTATTAATACCCAATGATCAGAGACCCCGGAATAAGGAAATTTAAACAGCAGAAAAAACCATTTCCATCACTCCTGTCCAGAGCAATAGAGCTGCTGCCCCTGTAGACAAAACAGTGGTGCATTCTGGGAAGTGGGATCAGCTAAATGACTGAGGGGAGATCAGTTCAGGAAAAGAAGCTGTAGAGGACGCCTTATAAGAGCAAGCGTGGTGGGGATTAAACTGGGATAGAGAGGGGGACGGGGGAGCGTTATGATGAAAGAGGGAGGGTGGATTTCCTGGGTGTTAACTGTCTGGCTAAACATGAGATTTTTCTCTTTTTGGGGGGGGGGGGGGGGGGGGGGGGTGAAGGAATTGTTACTTCTTTAACGCCATGTCCACATTACGAGGGAATGTAAAAAAACGTAACATAAAAAATCGTCCATCCATACGCAGCGTTTTTTACCGCAGTCCTTCAACACTAAAGCGGTGTTGTCCCTGTTTTCATGCACTTCCCCTGGTTATACTACAACGCAAGACCCGGGGCGTTTTCTAATGTGCTGACTTGATTCCTGCATCTTTAAAAATCTGTTCTGGTGGACAAACATACAGAGTATGAGGAAGAAACAAAAACCACTGAGGGTCTTGACACTGCATGTTAATGTGAGCAAGGTCTACCTGATGTTTACACAGGGGGATGGAGGTCAAGGATTAAACTTCACTTCAGCCCTGAGAAGATAAGATAAGAATGTTGTACATGAAGATGTCAGAAAAAGGTGAATAATTGCTCCAGATGGGAACCTGGAGTGTGCATTCAGGCATAAAGCAATGTATATGCAGTAGCGTGTGGTAAAATATCTCTTACGCCTCAGTGTCTCTGCTCTCCTTACATCTCTGTATCTTTCCCTTGCTTATTTGTGCAGAGTACAGTAGTTCATGTCAATTTTTTCTCCATAATTAATAACAAAAAGTAACAGAGCTTAGCATGTCTGTCATATTTCTGGAGCGTTAGTAACGTTAATAGCACTCTTTCAGGACTGTTCTTGTTTTTCCTTCATCTCCTCTAGCCTTTATTGTCCTCTCTCTCCCCCCCCTCCCCTCTTTATGCTTGGTACAGTCATAACAATGACTTCAATGTCTCCACTTAGGCCCAAAATATTGACAGACATGCCACACACCTGCTCTCTCTGGACAGCAACACTGTAGCTGAGAGTGTGACCACACACAGGTCCGTCCATCTGTCTGTCTGTCTGTCTGACATTAAGCTCATGATCTGGAGTCCAGTTGTGGGAGGTGTACCTGTCACATTACATAGATGTTGCATCCATGAGAGTACGGGTGACATTCTTT
>JACYXH010000069.1:1115000-1145000 GCA_026745465.1 Lota lota | reverse complement strand
AAATAATCAGATAGACAGATATACAGACAAACAAACCATGGAGACAGTCAGATAAATAATCAGATAGACAGATATACAGACAAACAAACCAGGAAGATGAAATGAGAAGATGAAAGACAGCAGGGAACAAAATAAAGTGGTTCAAAGGGGAAAATGAAGACATTGAGAGAAAATTAAAGGGGGAGAAGAGAAGAATATTGAGGATGAGAGGAGAGAAAAAAGAGAGGGAAAGTGCAAATGACTAAGAACAAGAACAAAGCATAGGGAGTGGTGGAGAGAAGGAGGGGGAGAGGAGGGAGGGACTGACACGATCGGAGATGACAAAGTGAAAATCAGAAGAAGAAAAGAGAGGAAATGAGAGGTGGACAATGTCAGGAGGGCCGAGAGGAAGTGGATGAAAAGGAAAGAGAGGAAAAAAAATAAGTAGCAATTTGAATAAAATTAACTCTGGAATAGGAAGAAAAAAAAGGAGCGAAGAGGACATTGAGAGAAGAGGGCAAGGGGGAGAGAGCGAGAGAGAGAGAAACAGAGAAACAGAGAGAAAGACAAAGAGAAAGAGAAAGAGACAGAGTGAGATGAAATACTGATAAATTAAGAGAAAAAGTGGAACCATTTCCATCCATTAAGAGGACATGCAGCAGCAGAGGAAGAGACGGCGTATCAAGAATAATGACAGCAGCAGATGATAGAGACCAAAGTCTATAAAGGAAGTGAAAGTCACCATCAATTGGATTTCATTTTATTCAATAGAATACTTTATTGTCCCTGATGGGAAATTTGGTTTGCAGCGGGAATGAGAATGCTTAAAATGCCATATGAAAAGGTACAATAAAGACATCATTCATATGGAATAACATAATAGGGATAGAATACTGTTTTTCTTTGTGTGTTTTTTTTCTTCCTCTTTAGTGCTGTGAGACACTTATTTCTGGCAGGTTTTACTGTAGACTATTTATCATAGTGGCAATGTATCTGTAATGTGAGACTGTATTTTTAATATATAATCCAATATACACCTTGAGTATTTTGAAGGAGTGGTGTTGGAGGCGTGTGTGTCAATGTGTGTGTGTGTATGTGTGTGTGTGTGTGTGTGTGTGTGTGTGTGTGTGTGTGTGTGTGTGTACGTGTGTACATGTGCGTGTGTGTACATGTGTGTTACCTGACAGCAGAGTAACCACTCCATCACCGTGACGACAGCCAGCCTCCACCCATGCATTCCTGCAAGGTAGGTACCTCTACTGGTGGGGTTTAACATCACTGGGAGGATCACATCAGGCCCTGTGTCAAGTCAAACCCAACTTTATTAGTACGATCAAGTTGAGAATTACCATCAAACAGTAAATGAACGATTGGGTTAATAACACCTTTTAAGACTTCCCTGTTTGTGGGCTTGCTCGTGTGCACAACCGCATTGTGCGTATGAGCACATGTTTTGGCATGGGAGCGATAGCTAGCGAGAGAGAGAGAGCTCCAACTCTTCAAAAAGAGTGTCAGAGTGGGACCCTTGGTGGACCTTTGGCCTCTGTGTGACTTCAGACTAACACGATGACCTGTTGATGACCCCGCCAGAGACAGGGATCCTACTATTGTCCCGGTGCCCTCCCCTGATCCCGGCATACATCCCCCTCACACATCACATGCAACACCCAAGGCGCCCATAGACAATCTACAGTTCCAAAACCGTCTCTACAGAGCCCAGGCTATTGACCAGGACCTAATCCTAGAATGGCTACAAAGGCTTCCAGTAAAGTATAGTATTGATTACAACGTTCCTTTTCATCATGTATAAGGCCATTCATAAACCGAGATAAACCACCAGACTACATGAAACCTCTGAGACTCTGGCTCAGACCACCTAAATGCCCCAGCCGGAGTAATTCAATGACATAACTTACTTACATGACATGTTAGGTTTGAATGACAATTTTCTTTTTTATACCCAATCTTTATTTAGTAAGTATTTTGGCTCACCTTTTACCTGTCTTTTCAGAAGGTTTGCTGTTCTTCTTATAACGTATATATCATTAGTGTATAGGACTTTAAACGTGCATTTTTACCAGGTGTTGGAGTACATATTTATAACGTATATATCATTCGTTTACAGGACTTCAAACGTACATTTGGAACCAGGTGTTGGAGTACATATTTACAAAGTATATCATTAGTGTACAGGACTTTCTATAACCTTCTTCTTCATGAATGATTTCTCTTTGTAAATCACAGATGATTATTTGTGCCAAATATAATCTCTCAAACCATTGGGTTGCATCACTGACTGCCATCACGTACTTTGCCACAATTGTTTCCAACGGTTTAGTGAGTATCTCCCTGATTACCATTTAGAGAAGACCATTATTATATTCATTATTGTTGTTACTATACCATTATGCCAATGAGGAAGTCAATGGAGAATATCATGTAATGAAGTGCGGCTTGACCTCATTTCCCTGCTGAGGTTCCATTCTGTCCGTGTTTAATGTGTACAAACGTTTGTGTGTGTGTGTGTGTGTGTGTGTGTGTGTTTTGCACCCTGCACTTCCATATCCTGTGATCAATCTTTAAATCTGTACCACATGTCCACCACATGATGGCCACCGGTTCTGAGTATGTATGAACTAAGCGCGTGTGTGTGAAGTCTGTAAGTGTATGTCTACACACAGGTCTTGAGGATTACTCACCATTCATCATCCTCTTTGTGTGTGCGTCTGTGTGGGTGTGTGTTTGTGTGTGTGTGTGTGTGTGTGCATGTGGGTGTGTAAAACCTCTCAATGTGTGTGTACATACAGGCCTGGTAGGGGATTATTGCACATTCATCATCCGCAAAGTGAATGCTTGTGTGTGTGTGTGTGTGTGTGTGTGTGTGTGTGTGTGTGTGTGTGTGTGTGTGTGTGTGTTTGTGCGTGTGAGCGTTTGCGTGTGTGTGATTCTTCCCTACACTCCCCCTCTGACATATAGATGGAAGCCTTCAGAAGACACACATATGCAAACACACACATACTATGTATATTATACACATACACACTCACACACACACACACACACACTATATAATACCCATACACAGTGATCATGAGGACGCTAAGGACAAGTTGATGGAGGATGGAGGAGGGAGGGAGGAACACCCCTCCACTATTCCTAGGTCTATTCCTATACTGTCTCTAGTAGTCAATAATCCCCATTTGTTTTCCTGTTCTGTCCTCATTAATACAAAATGGTAATATTTATATTCTAGGGGGGTGGTGGTGGGGGGTTGTGTGTGTCCAGCCCCGATACTGCTTGAATGTTAAATTGGTGTTACGCACAATAATGGCCAACAATGAAGGAGAACCTGGACAGCTCCTAACATAATAAACACGGAAATAAAAATACAAATAAAAAGGTGTTGTATTTTATGCTATTGCCGTTTGCCTTGTAGGAAAAAATAATGATGCTAATAAGGGTCTTAAAGTAAAACAAATAATGAATTAGACAGCTCCTTTAAAACAATACCTAAAAACTGGATGGAAGCGCTGATGAAATCTGATTTGCTGAGCAAATGCAATTATATGGCAGTAAGCGGGTTGTAAGCTGGCTGCTGTGCCCATTCCTTACAAGTCATTAGTACATTCATTTAGGAAAGCAAGTATACTCGTCTGTGCACTACAACATGAAGAATAGTGTGTGCTGAATGCCAGTCTTTGTGTGTGTATGTGTGTGTGTATGTGTGATGCCACCCTCTGTCCATCCTTCTGCTACTAGAGAGAGGAATGGAGAGAGCAGGGGTGGGGGAGATGAAGAATGAGGAGATGGAGGTGAAGGAGAGGTGAAGGGGCGCCAGTAAGGAGGTCAGTCCTCGGTCAAATACAACCGCCTCCCGCCCCCACCCTCCACCGACACCCACCCCCTGCCACTCACACACACAAACCTCCTCTTCACCTCCTCTCCTCCTTGCTCCAATCGCAATATTTAATATGTAGATTTCAGTGTTTTTTTCAGCAGTTAACCAAAAAAAAAAAACGGCGCAAGAAAGTCACACAGGACATGCATAACAACGACATGCCTTAAAACCCGCCTCACGTGCGCGGACCCCACATGTGCATGCGCACACACACACACACACACAATCGTGTGATAACAGGGCTATGTTGTCTGGAGTCATATTCCTTTTGGGTTTTTTCGCTATTTTCCTGCGTGCAGAATTTGACCTCAGAAGGTAATCAAAACATTGCTCAACTATCCTCCATCACACCCTCCCTGTCCCAGAAAGAGGGAGAGAGGGAGAGAGAGACAACGAGTGGGAGCAGAGAGAGAGAGCGAGAATGCCTCGCAGCTATTTTTAGATATGGGCAGGAGTGAAAAACGGTTTAGCAGAGAATGAGGGAAATAGGGTACAGAAAAAGCCAGAGAGAAAGTAGAACGTATCTAAGATAACTCACTTTATCAGCTGCCTATTTGATCAAGTAAAGTATTTTTTACTGATGTCTCCAGATACTGATAAACACACACACACACACACACACACACACACACACACAGACACAGACATACACACACAGAGCTGTGACCCAGGCATGCAACCCTGAGCAGTAATGGATAAAAAATGGGTGACCTTTAACCCTCTCAACCTATCTTCCTCCCACTTCCCCTCCATCCCTCCTTCCTCCCTTACTTCCTCTCCATTCCTCCCTTGCCAGCATACCTCCCCTTCAAACTGCTTTGCTTTAATAGCATTCTCTCCCTTCAGAATGTTCCGTTACATATTCCACATGCAAGATCTTTTTCCAACAACACGCTCCACTTTTCTTCCCTTCCCCAGCGTTTTACTGTTCCTGTTTTCCATCTCTCTCTCTCTCTCTCCAAATATGCAGACGCTCTCCTCTCCCTCTCATTGTATTTCTGTTACATTTGTGTTATACTCTTTTATCCAAATGTGGCAAAAAAGGTGTATATCTTCCAAATAAAAGCACTGTACAATTATTTTTGTATTACAATCAAATGAATAATGAAATTAAAGTAAAAGAATAACATTTATTAACATTAAGATGACTTTGATGAGAATTTGATATTAGAATGAGAAATTAAGATAAACCGGATTTATAGTTAAGAAAACATCTAAATTAAATAGGTATTTGAAAGTATAGGGCTTATAATAATTTTATTATAAAACAATAATGACTATTCAATAATGATAATATAAATAATGATAATAATAATCACTTACAGCGCTGCTAGTAATTGTAATTATTGTTTAATGCTAACAAATCATATACATATATTCAGTTATAAAACAAGCCATAAAACAATTGTCTTTATACCATATTCATATGTAGGGGCACATTGTAGCTCGAGACAAAGGTATTCTGCACGGAAATTCCACCATCGAGACGACGCACTCCAACTGCACAGTATGCTTTGCTTTAGCGTTTTCAAAATGTACATGACAATAGGCCTACTTGTGAGCTAGACAAGAGATTTAAATCACAACTTCAATTAATTAATTCAATATGTTGTTATTTCGAGGTTAATTATATCCGTTTGTATCTTAAATAATTTGTTTTTAGTATTTCATTCATACAGAAAATGCAAGTTGCAGGGTAATTGATTTGATCATCATAACTTTAAATAAAACATGCACCAACTTGGATGATTTTATACATTAGAATACTTTGAGGGGCCTATGGTCCGCCTTTCATTTACGCCACCTGGCGTTCATAACTGGTCAAAGCTCTTCATTATTAAATATACAGGTCCACGTGTGTGTTATTAGACTGACAGATCAAATATCAGGCTGCTATTGGAGATCAAATGTAACGCACGTTATGATTATAAATCCCAATCAAATAGTAAAATTGCATATATCACTGCATCGCAAAAAAAACGTTTACAAATAATATGGCAAACATTTGATATTCTACATGTGAGAAAATAATTTGTTGCAAAACGATTTTTTAAGTAAATCATATCGTATATATAACTCCTTAACGAAAAATAATACATATGCGTAGGTTCATAGGCCTATAGCCTAGGCATGTAGGTGAGATTGGATTTATATTCCATTTTATGTATCTTTTTCTAAAGCACTTTGATTTAGTATTACAAAATAAGTGGACAAAGTTACAGGCCTACCATTTTTATTTTTTTCTCTCTCCACCTCCATCGATATCAATACGAGTGTGCACGACCGCGCACCCCTGCTTCATCAAACGTCCCGCGCTCAGCGGGCCCCGGCCGCACCGCTCTCTTCCAAAACACATTTTAGTTCTCCCAAGCTTCATTACTGCGTCATAAATATTACCCAACAGCCATTTATCACGGAATAAAGCCTTGTTAAGGCTAAATTAACCCCCCCCCCCCCCCCCCCCCCCCCCCCCCCCCCCCCCCCCCCCTCAAACACACATTTCTTCGGTACCAGGGCTCGCCTTCCTTCTCCTGGAGGCCTACTGGCTAATTATGGCTTGTACGTGACGGCAGCGTGTTCTTTACGATTTCCTAGGCTCCTTAAAACGACACGTGTAAGCCACTTCCAGTCTGTCTGTCTGTGACTAAACATTCAGAAGTTAGGATACCTGGTCGGGATAAAGGGGGGGGAGAGGACGGTGGGGATACACTAGAGAAACCGAACCGGGAAAGCAATGCGCTTGCCTTCATTCGGCCAGCCAAGGCACGTGCTTGTCGTTCACACCAACAGGCCTAAAGACGAATGAGATGCACTATAGGATAGTATGTATCGGCCGTTTCATATTTTGCATTAATAGAGTTGCATCTGGAAAACAATTATAATATTCAATAGCCTCTTAAAATATTTCTTCAGAGAGAAACTCTGAAAGACAGATCAGTTGGCCTTGATATTGTATAGGCCAGACACATATAAAACTTTAAAAAAAAGAAGAAACCGTTCCGTTTATGAAGGGCTTTCAATTAAAATGAAGAAAAGTACCTAGAATGCGATAGCGTGCGGAGTTAAGAGAGAGCGGGGGTTCTTCAAGTTTCAAAGGCCTTCGCGAGGCCAAATTTATGTGCGTTTCTGTTTGACATCTGGGGAGAGTGCGAGGCTTGTTTCTTGATTAATTAACGTACCGTGCAATGTGTATTAACGCTCCTTAGACGAAATAAACACTATAGTAGCAGAAGGAGGTGTCTAGGGACGATATAGACCGAGGTGGTTAGTTGGTGATAGCAGCATTGAAGAGGTGACACGGAAAACAAAAGTGAACAAAAAGTGTAGGTTAAGGAAAACAATTGCGTTGGCCTCGTGGAAATCGTGGAAATCCTAAATGCAGTTATCTCTAAGATAGGTAAATGTGTTTTTTCGTTAAACCAAACAAAAAACATAACGCTATATAGGACATACAGACCAGTATTATTTTTGAATACGTTTTGTCAAACTAGAATAGAAGTTCACCGTTCACAAACGCACGCAACTACAGACTGCCAGAACCTATAAATCGCTAATTTCAAGCTATGCTCGGGTTTTGAATAATGCATAGTCAAACACAAGAAACAACTGATACAAAATAAAATTATGACTTGCGTGTAGTAATACAGATGTAGTCATGTAGACATCGGACGGTGGACTAGAGTTCAGGTTGGATATAACAGAACAAATAAGAAAGGAGCATTAGACGACATCTAGCGGGCTAACGTTGATACTGCCGCAGCCAACTGACTCACAAATGCAACCAAATCCTTACTAATTCAACAGAAATGTGTTTATCACGTTATCGCGTTTCATTTGAAAATAACGAAGATCTTACATTGCAAATCAACTCAAAAACATTCACTCTTACAATCCAAAGTCAAACGCATCGTCGGCAACCTGAGGTAGGCCTAGGCTAGGCGCACCTCACATGCACGCAATATATATATATATATAAAAGGCAAAATATACTTAACATTATGAATTATCTTAAACCACAGAGTGTCGTGTTTATTTCTACATTTTTCGGCTATAGCTGATATAGTCACACATGATGTTTGACAAACTACATATTCTTGGCTACAACTAAAAAATATATATTAAACAAAAACGCAATAGCAGCCGTAGCCTATATCTTCTGACATATGTCTCTCTCACACTCGCACACTCTCTCACACACACTCACACACACACACACACACACACACACACACACACACACACACACACACACACACACACACACACACATACACCACACACACACACACACACACACACACACACACACACACACACACACACACACACACACACACATTCCTATTTGGGTATAAAGACACACATAGCCTAACTGCTTTAATTTAAACACCACTAAATGCAAATTGTACAAATGAACTAATTAGACTAGTGCTGTGTTGTTACCACGGAGTCCAACTGCACTCTGAAGTCGTTCCAAGGGCAAACGACTTTGTTAATGAGAGAAATAGCAGGTTGAGCCTGTCGCGAAACGTCCAAACAACGCTGTTTAGGAAATTAGCTCGGCTGAAAATGAATTTCTTTATGTGGCCCGGGACGAGGTGAATACTGCCCCTGGAAGTTTAAGTGAAGATAATTGATAGCATGTTATAATTACAGTTGCCATGGTTGAGATCTTTCCCCACAAGTTCACTGATTCGATTATAGGCGGTGCATGGTCCTCTGAAATCGCATAAATAATAACATATTCAGCATCAATTCTCAACACTTATTGGGAGGAAACCTTCTCCATATCTAAGTGAAATTGTGTAAGAATTGAATAATAACACATGTATTACCCAGAGTGACACGAGCAACGCAGGCTCAACGTGTTGTGCTTTCGAAGCTAACAAGACAAACACTAAGACGGAGCCTACCTCGAGCAGTACTCCATTCGAGGTTGGGGAAGCTCTTGCCCAAATAAACCGTAAACCCCTGTTCTTCCGGTACTGTCTGCTGCTCGTGTCTGACCTTTCTTTAACCCCGGAAGTAAGACACAGATACGGGGGGGGGGGGGGGGAAGGGTCAGGAGGACAGCAACAGCAGCAGACCACGGATCACCGAAACTGGGCTGGAAAGCTAGCAATAAAGAATAATAAAAAACATTTCTTTACACTAAATTATTCGAATGTATTGGTGATTTATTTGCCACTTCCCCTGCACCCGTATCTTTTAGTTTTAAACGCTGAAGTCGCGTTGTTCAGCATTAAGCTGAGCTTTGTTACAATTATTACCTGTGTCAACCATTATCTAAAATAGTTCATCTAAGTCAGTTTACAGGTAACCACTTTTACGATCGTGACCGCTCCGTAACTGCGGCGACCCAAGTGACAGACCAGCCAGTGGGAAGTCCAGCCCGCCCCTAACTCCTCGCACCCCTCTCCTCTTCAGAAAGGCCTGCGGGTGAAGTTTAGGCTGTATCCTCAGTCAAGAGGTCATCCTGAGGGCAAAGGACGTGTGAGAGAGATTGTTGGGTGGTTCGTTTCTGGTGAGGGGAATTGTTATGTTTTTAAAAATGTAATCTTGGTCATTTATCTTCAGAAAGAAAATGAGTAAATATGTATACATTATAATTGTTTGGGAATGATTATTTACTGATAATTATTGGCTACGAATTTCAACAAATGAATAATGATTATTATTGACAAGTTTTATATTAATATATTCTCAAATATCTTTTTTTTTCTTTTGAACAATATTACATGTATCAAAATTCCCTTACAATGTAATAATTTGTCATAAAAATAGATCTTATTACAAAATAGAATAGTTATATTCGACTGTTTTATAAGATTATAAAATAAGATTATAACATTTTTCTTATAATTGTATTGATTTTCTGTATTCAGTTATGTGATGTATTTTTAAAAGGTAGTTTAAAAAATAGCTGTACAGTAACTAATATAATATAGTGAAATAGATGTGTAATATAATTGCATGCTAGATAAATGATTACTTATTAAGTATTTCAATAATTTTGCATTTATTCTAGTGACATAGGCCTAGCCTTAATACATATCCTTATATGTTTAGTCTTTATTTTTGAACATCTGTGGTTATAGCTGTTTCCATATTTGTGTGTTTATTTTGCCTGTAATGTAATGTAGCCTAAATATTATATTATTATTATTATTATTACAATATCCTTTTTTCATTTAACATTGCATTCAGGAATTTTAATTACCTCCTCACATATTACCTCTAGGCCTGCATATTTAATGATATTTCGGTGAAAGTTAATATGAGAACATTTTTTGCTGTAATAGGAGTGTAAAACAGAGGAGCTTAAGTAGGTTGAATCAAGCCATTAGAACATTAAACCTATCACATACTAATCTTTCCCTGCTGCCGTTTCTAGCTCTCCCAAGTTTTTGTTACATTTATGCAATATCATTCAAAACAAAGAATGTCCTGTACGCAATTATGTCTGTACAGGCCTATATATAAATATATAGACACATCAGCAAACACAAATTCATTTAAAAGTACAAGACACAGTTCATGCAATACTTAAATGCAAAGAATGACAAACCATGACAAAACAACACACAATGTGAGACACATTACTAAAACGACTCCCTCTGTATATAATTATATTTACAATACAAATACAAACGCCAGCAAAAACTATTTAAAGTAGGCTTACAGACTCACACAGACAAATAAAATAAAGAAGAAATATATGTATTTTAACAGATTTGAATCACAGTGGCTTTAAATCAAAGCAACGAGACGCTGCACTGCTGACGAAAACTAACGTGAAGAACGTGAAATGTCATTAAGATATGCTTTCCTCCTCTCCGTAGCGCTCCCTCTAGGTGGGCACGCACACCTGGTACTGTATAAAAATTGAGGACTTGCTGAGTTATTGTGCAAAATCCACACACACATGCACACATTCATACACATAAATGAAACACACATGAACACAACAGACTTCCCTACAAAATTACAATTTACACACACACACACACACACACACACACACACACACACACACACACACACACACACACACACACACACATACATACACCAGACACTTAGAAAATACCAGCTGGCAGCTTCATGCACTGCACACACATTTTAAATGAACATGTGCCCTCACTCTCACACTCTCACACACACACACACACACACACACACACACACACACACACAAACACACACACACAGACACAGATTTTACGAGCAATTGTTTTCAACTCTCATCGTTTTATGATAACGGTTTTGAGAACAGTTAGTGAGAGAGCCCTATGAAGACACACACACACACCGAGTTGGAGATACAGACAGAAGGAAAGAAAGATGGAGAGACATTAGATTAATGATACTAGAATGAATCGAGGCCATATAAGAGAGAGCGAAAGAGACCTTTCGTCACATTTCTTTTTCAATTTCATAAATATGTATTTTTACTCTGGCACTTTTCGTTGTTTTCCTACATCCCTCTGTCGCTCTTCTTTTGTCCCAATGTAGTTCACTCTCAATCCTTCTACATACTTTTTATGTTACTTTGCTTTGTAATTTCCTTCAAAATTACTTTTATCATAAACAAACACTGATGCATTTTCAGTGTTACTCATAACATCATTGTGGCATTGTGGATAAATGAATATTGTATACAAGCAAATGTGCACTCTGTTTCTTTACAATGTAGGCCTATCCTTTTTCTTTTGTACAACAAAACAAAGTAGTCCTATTCATATTTGATTCAAGCTGTATTTTTTCAGTTTCAGTATTTATACTGAAATACACACATACACACACACAAACACACACCCACGGCATCTGTGAGGCAGCCTTGGTGTACAGTAGTGGTGTTAAATGTGTGAATGGAGAGCTGTAAATTCTACATGGAAGGATTTACAACTATGCCCTGCATTCACACACACACACACACACTAACACATCCACACACATGCAAATGCACATGCACACACACACACACACACATTCATACACACATGTACATACACACACGCACAGTAAATCCTGGAGGAGAGATTTAGTGAGTGGAGAGGCCAGCACCAACTGCACTGGTCCAATGGGAGCCATATTTTTCTCGCCCCCTCTTTCTCTCTCTCTCTTCTCTAACGCTAGCTCCCTCCTGTTTTAGCCTCCATTCTTTCCCCCTTGTCTTTTGTCCGTTGCTCCACATCTCCCCCCCCAGCATCCCCAGATTTTTCTTTCGATTTAAAAAAACAAATCTGTATTTGAACCTCTACATTCACTTTGTTCCCTTTTTATTGCAAATAAAATACAGATTAACTGTTCACATCCACACAAATGGCCAATATCGTTTACATCAGCAATACATACATATACCAATGCCTAACTACCTTCCTACTTACCAAACAATGAACAGTTCCTTTAGTATAGTATAATATAGAGTAGGCTATACCTGTAGGCCTAAAGAGTTTAGCATAGTTTAGTATATAGTATACTGTAGTGTTGTACAGTATGTATAATAGTATATTATAGTAGTTAAACAGGCAAAACAATGCTTTTTGAGTTAAAGGGCTTGAAGTCTTAACCCTTTTGGTAAAAACTGAATGCTTAGTACAACATTTTTATTTTTATTAACATAGCGGAGTTAGTTTATTAGTTAATGTGAGATTTAGAAAGGTAATTGTAAACTGTGCGGGGTTTTTACTTTTGTTGAAACTCTAGGCTTGAACAGTTTCTAAACTAGCTCTAACAGCGTTATATATATAGACATATATTCAAGACGACAACTTAATGACATAAGAACTGCAAGTATTTTACAGGATAGGAACAAATAACGTTGTAAGGTGATTACTGTCACTTTCACTGATATTTAGGCGCAAAATTGTACGAATCTGAGATTAAATCAAAATCCTAATCAAACTTCTACCAAAATGTATTAAAAAATTAGATAACAGTCTTCTTACAATTGGGTTGTGTTAAATAAAATTGTGTAGTGGATATTGTTAGCATTACTGCACTTGAAATGTCTTAATACCCCACTTTTGTAACCGTTAATGGCTTAAAACTGGTGCAAAACGGCACTTTACAGATATGAAAACTGGCAACTAAAGTAATTTCTAACCAGATAGAGACAAAAAAGATGTTAAAAGGTAATCATTGTGGATGTTATTGCCTTTTAAAGAGGCATTATGCCAAGTGTTATAGTCTCACAGTAAGCACTATGGGGCTATATCACCGTGGTATAACCCCTTAAAACTGTTCCCCAACTTGCTAGGTGTGTGTGTGTGTGTGTGTGTGTGCGTGTGTGTGTGTGTGTGTGTGCATGTGTGCGTGTATGTGTGTGTGCGTGTGTATGTGTGCATGTGTGTGTGCATGTGTGTGTGTGTGTGCATGCATGCGTGCATAGGGGGTGTTTGTGTAGGCGCGTGCTTGACATTAAGAATGTTATTTTTGCTTACCTGACACTAAGAGGAATCATGCATGTGTGTTTTTATGTGTAATCACGTTGTCCCTTTTTGGTAAGTGTACGAGTATGTGCTTATTTAACAGTCAAAACATCCAATCACAGATCTAAAGTATCTTATTACTGTTTCAATTAGCTAAACGAACAAATCAGAATCTTTGTTTGTGCACTATGACCTCATATCCTCTATAAATCGAGTTCCGAAGCAGGTTGCTATGGAAGATGACCCCGGGCACACTTCCTTGTTCTCAGATCTCTGTCAGGTGACCAGGAAGTGGAATGTCAGTGAAACCCAGAACTGAATTTTAACGGCCACACAGCCACTTTATTTTTAACCAACCTATTATCCACCTCACTACCTTCTTGCCGTGGAGCATGAGCAAAATAAATTACATTCCCTCATTTACATTTCATTTAAAGTTAGTTTCAACAAGAATTCAGTCTCTCTTAAATGTCACACGAAAAGATATACAATGAAATGCACTTTTGATTTCGTAGTTAGGTGAAACAACATGAAAGTACAAAATCGGATTTTTCAAAGTGGTGGAAAGGTCAGGAGTGACATTCAGTTAATTTTAAACCACCTTCCAACATACCTCTATAGCACAAACAGAATAATGTATTCCAATACAGATTTTGGGATATATTGCACTTATACATTATTTGTATTATCTAAACATTACCACAACAGTGGATCAAATCAAAGCCCGCTGTTGAGGTTCTGTTGATCCTGATGTAAAGTATATTGCTACTATTCTCCTCTAACCCTCTTATTAATTTCCTTTATGTTTTATTTTTTTAAATGTTTTTCCTCATTTGCTCCAATGGTTGCTGTAAACTGTATCAATGAATGCTAAGAAGGCTGTCTGGCACTCTGTGACTGTAAGAGTTGCTGTTTCTCCTCTCTCTTCCCCTCTCTCTATTAGCCTCTTGGCCTCAGGCCCTTGTCTTTTCCTGACACAGGCATTCACTCCTACGCCCTCTTCGCCGTCTGTCTGCCTCGCTTTCGTCTCACCCCTCCACCCCTATTCCTCCACCTCTCCATCTCTTGTCCACCACCCCTCCACCTCTCCATCGTTCTTCCTCTAGCTCTCCACCCCTCCAGCTCTCCATCTCTCCGCCTTTCTTCCTCCACCCCTCTACCCCTCCACCCCTCTACCCCTCCATCACCCATCCTCTACTTCTCCACCCATCCAGCTCTTCATTTCTCCATCCCTCGTCCTCCACCCTTCCACCTCTCCATCTCTCGTCCTCTACTACCTGTCCTGTTCTCCCCCAGCATCCTCCTCCCTCCCTCCGCTCACAGGTTTGAATATTGTGACTGTGTGTGTGTGTGTGTGTGTGTGTGTGTGTGTGTGTGTGTGTGTCTATCTGTGTGTGTGTGTGTGTGTGTGTGTGTGTCTGTGTGTGACTGCTCCAAGGCTGCTTCAGGTTAAAACCTTTGTGTTGACACGGTCAGTTTGTTACTTAACCTTCATCTCTTTCTCTTATGATACTCATTTAACAATGAGTATCTATCCATCTGTCCATCTAGCCATTCCTCCAGCCATGTGTCCCTCCCTCCATCCATCCATCTATCCATGCATCCCTCTATTCATCCTTCTACACATCCCTTGATACATCCTTCTCCATCTATTCTCTTTTTATTTTGTGTGAGTTTGCTCAAATCATTACCATACACAGACATGGCCGGAGCCATACACACACTCATACAAGCATATGCACACTTATGTGCAGTACACACACACACACACACACACACACACACACACACACACACAAACACACACACACACAAGCACACGCACACGCACCCACGCACATGCAAAGACATTGCCTCCCTTTTTTCCCTTCCTGGTAAGAGTTCATCTGGAGGTCACTTTCTGGAGGAGACTAGACCCCGCCTACATCCCATACGTTCCTGTGATTGGCTGAGGACCAAGGGTTGGAGAAAGATAAAGCGGCATAATCTTGCTTCCATTTTCCGGGGACAAAATAATGTGAAGTGATCAATGGTATGAGCAAGAAAATATGTAAATATGTAGAGGGAGAGAGAGACATGAGGAAGGATGAAGGGAAAGCCGGGAGGAAAGGACACAGGAATGCACCGGAAGAAATGAAAAAGGGGAAGAGTGCCAAACAAACATGCTACGAGACAGAGAGAGAGAAAGAGAAAGAGAAAGAGAAAGAGAAAGAGAAAGAGAAAGAGAAAGAGAAAGAGAAAGAGAAAGAGAAAGAGTTGGGGAAGTGAAATAAAAGATGAGAGGAATGTTTTAAGGAGTGTGTGGGGAATTACACATAAGCCGAATATCGTCAATCTTGATCTCTATGTCTCTCTCTCTCCATCTCTCCATCACTATGTCTCTCTCTCTCTCTCTCTCAGAACTACACATGAACGTCCTCTACACTTTGACCTTTGCATGTACCATAGGGAGCAAGAAAATAATGATATCTGTATATATCTATTTATCTATCTATCTATCTATCTATCTATCTATCTATCTATCTATCTATCTATCTATCTATCTATCTATCTATCTATCTATCTATCTATCTATCTATCTATCTATCTATCTATCTATCTATTAAACACAAATGTGCACACACAAATTATTGTATACACACATATGCAGTTGTATACACACAAATAAAAACTCATGAACTCTCTCTTGCTCCACTCAAGATGCAAATGGGGTGGAACGACCATATTTGTAGCCACGGCAACAACAACATTATCATTAATGGTCGCCCAGGAGACGCTGAAGCTGTAATAGCTGACAGTGCTCTGTCGCCGTGGGTTACCAAATGGCCTGAACATGAACCTTGGGCAACTATCACACACACACACACATGCATGCATGCACACACACACACACACACACACACACACACACACACACACACACACACACACACACACACACACACACACACAGAGATGCACACCAGCATGCTGAAAGACAGATTGCCACTTCTTTGATCTAAATCCACTTTGCATTGATTTTGCAGTTTGGCTTAAAATGCAACAACTCTCTGCCTCCATGGCTCCAACTAAATCAATTTTCTCATAGGCAGGAACCAGCGGAGCTCCGCTTCACTCGCGCAGACGTCCAGTTATGGACAAGGGGCCTGTCTGGGTGACGCCAAAACGTTCACAAACACACACACACACACCGCACGCGTGCCACCGCTCCAGACCACACACACACAGACCCACACAAGCTATTAGGATGTACACACAAACACACGCCCGGGTGTGCGGTGGTGACGCCAGGCTAGTACCAGCATATTGGGTCAGTATTGAACTGAAACACTCATCAGCTGCTAGAGTGGCCGGATAGCTGTCTCTCTTTCTCTCTCTCTCTCTCTCTCTCTCTCTCTCTCTCTCTCTCTCTCTCTCTCTCTCTCTCTCTCTCTCTCTCTCTCTCTCTCTCTCTCTCTCTCTCTCTCTCTCTCTCTCTCTCTCTCTCTTTCTCTCTCACACTCTTTCTATTGCTCTCTCTCTCCTTTTATCACTCTCTTCGTCCTCCTCTCTCTCTGTCTCTCTCTGTCTCTCTCTGTCTCTCTCTAGCTCACTCTCTCTTTATATTGCTCTCTCTCCTTTTATCACTCTCTTCATCCTCCTTTCTCTCTCTCTCTGTCTTGCTCTCTTTCAATTTTTTTCTCCGTCTCTCTTCCACTCTCTCTCTTTCTCACACACCCGCTCTCTCTCTTGCTCTCTCCCTCTTAACTGTCCACCATCCAGACTCTGTCACTTTCTCATCCTCTTTCCTCTCAGCCTCTGTGTCTCCTTTGCGTTCCTACTTGGAAAGTGTTCCTTTCCTGTGTTGTCAAATCTTCTTGCAGCCTTCTCTGAATCGCAGAATCGAATATGTAAATAGCCTTTTTCGGTAAAGTGTAATAAAAAGTCAATTATCTAGCCATTAACAGACATACACTTTTGTACCGGTCGTGACAAGAAACTATACAATGATGTACTGATAAGTTTGATAACATCAGTCTAACTACCATTCTTATAAAACACAATATACAGTAATAGGCCTCAGACTTGTTCTTTATTATTGCTGCAATTATATGCTTTAATATGTTTCTGTTCAACTATAAAAGCACGTAACAATTATCAATGTCATTAATGCCATCTTCATCATCATTATCAGGATCCTCATCCTCTATAAAAGTATCACACCTACATGGCCGTGAAACTTGGGATAGAAAGGGAGAGAGAGAGAAAGGGAGAGAGAGAGAGTCAATCAACAGAGTTGGATAAACTTTGTTGCAGAGCCATTAGAGAATGAGACCGCGACAGATAGGAAGACAGTGAGTGCAAAGACTCAAAAGAAAGATGGCGGTGGAAAAGCACTGAAAATGGAGACAAAGAGACAACCAAAGACACCCTAATGAGTATGCAGGATAGAGACAGAGAGAGTCGTTTAGACCTAATGATTGAGATGGGGATGGTGCAAAAATGAGAGCGAGTGAGAGGAAGAGAGGGAGAGAGAGAGTGAGAGATAGAGAGACCAAGTGAAATAGAAAGAGACAGGATGATGCTGCTGTCTCCATCTCTCTCAGACAATATGTCTGCCTGCAATCAGTCTCGCCACCACACTGCCTCTGGCTCTATACTTTCAGTGTGGGTGTGTGTGTGTGTTTGTGTGAGTGTGTGTGTGTGTGTGTGTCTGTGTGTGTGTGTGTGTGTGTGTGTGTGTGTGTGTGTGTGTGTGAATGTGTGTGTGTGTGTGTGTGTGTGTTAATTTTGCTAGAGGGACCAAAAGGTCAGGAGTCATGAGTGTTCTTCAAAGGTTACAAGTCTGAATCATCACACACAGACACACACACACACACACACACACACACACACACACACACACCTACCATCCATATCCATCCATATCCAAGTAATTACATTATAATTTACATCCCCCGCATCCCTAGTCCTTCACCTCTGTATTTTCTCTGTCCCCCGCCAGGACTCCCACGTCTAGCCTGACACGGCCCTACGGCTTTCAAATGACAGCGTGTTTACTCAATGCCAGGTAGCAGTTACCAGTTGAGGTTTCACTTACTGCCGTCCCAATATCCAATATCTCCACCCATTGAGGAGCACGGTGCGCCCGTGTGAGTTAATACACTTAAACGTTGCGTGGGGTGATTTATATATTTTCTTCTCTCATCTCCTGACCTGATTATTCGGCCCTGTCCTTTCATGTTGCCTCCGTCTGCGTGGGTCCAATGGCCCCGGGCCCCCCGAGGGGATTTATAAAGTGCAACCTGATCGCTAATCTAATCTTTTTCCCCGGCTCTCCTCACTGCCCCTGTCCTGCTACTCAGCCCCCCCCCCCCCCCCCCCCCCCCCCCAGTCCTCCCATCTCCGGTTTTGTCCTTTTGTTTTAATTCTTCTTCTTTGGTTTATGTTTTTATTCTTCACTACGTCATGCTCTCCTCAACTAAAATCCTCTCCTCTCTTCAACCGCTTTCCTCGTCTCATCTCCGCTCCTCAACTCACCTCCTCTCCTCAGTTCTTCTCTAACCCTTCCTTCTCCACTACTCTCCTTTTCTTAACTCCTCTCTTCGTCTCCTCGACTCCTCTCCTCTCACCACCCGCACCCCGCCCTCTTCTCTACTGTCTCCTTCTTTAATCTCTTTATTTTCCTTCCTGTGATGTCACAATCCGCTTTTACTGCTTTAATCTGACTCCGCCCCCATGGACCAATTACTGAGGCTGTGCCAGGCGAGGAGGGGAGCTGAGATGAGTTCCCCCCAGGGTGCCCATATGCAAATTGCCATGACAACGCACTGGGCTCACCGAAGCAGATGGAGAGACGCATGTGACAAATAATCAAACAAACACAGGAGTTCACACACAGGCGTACGCGCACATACACACACGGACACGCACACATCCGCACAGACACACACACACACACACATATGCACGCACACACATACACGCACTTGCACACACTCAAATTGACACACATGCACAGACACACACCAACATTCATGCAAGCAAACACACACACACACACACACACACACATACACACACATACACACAAAGTGTCCCAGTGGTATTACAGCGTCAAACCGAAGCCATATAGTCAGAGGACTGAATAATTCATCACATCTGACCAACATTAGCAGCCTAGAACCGTGAGAGCACAGATCCACAACAAATATAACCAACACTGCACAATTCGACACACCAGTGTCCACTGACGACACAGAACCTGAATGTCTTTCAATATCACCAGCACCAACAACAACAACAGTAATGGGAGCGTACTTGCAAGTGCAGACTCAAGAATCCAGACAATACCAATCTTTTTTTTTAACCGACCTATAGGTAGCCCCCCCCCCCCCCCCCCCCCCCCCCACCCCCCTCGAGAAAGCCCATTACTGTGTGGTACGGAGACATTCTCAGTAAACCCAACGTGTTGTTGATCCATGGAAGCTGACTTGTATCACAACCCAGGGACCCACTATTGCCCTCCACACACTCCCCCATCTATAGGTACCACGGCCAACTTCAGAGGCAGCGATTAGCCCTTCTGTGCAATGTCCTGACATGATGTGACTTAACTTCTATGGAACACAGAGATGACCATCGTTGGTGCAATTATAAGGGAACATTCACATCATTGTTTTGGACCAGAGTAATAGAGCTGCCATAAGAATGATCTGGGAGAGTGCCTTAGGAGTAGAACCAAATATATTGTTTCAGTTGAAACATCATGCAACAACAGAACGGTACGTTCCGGAACATCAGGGCGAATATTTGATGCTTCACTGCAACCACCTCGTTACTAATTCACAAAAACTAACTAAACAAATATTCTCAGAAATTCCCAGGGCATTATGGAAGTCGGATCTGTTTCTATTCAGAAGTAGACCCAGTACAAACAGTAAGGTAACCCATTAAGATAAGAATGCTGTGGTGACCAGTATGAGAGCAGAGCAGTTGATATGCCCATATGCTCAACATATTTAATGAGGAAATCTTAGGTTTTGTACTATTTAAGTGACACAGATTGGGCAGTTGATCAGCAATCCATCCACAATATGTCCCTGTTAATTCCGTTTCCTTCTTCTTTGTGATTTGAGTGACTGCCCCCATAAATGTTCCACCAGTGGCAGTCAAACTCTAAAACGTCAGCCAGCATGGTGCTGGTTCCAACCACATTAATCTCCCAGCCCACTCTTCACCTACCGGTATGTATTTTGAATGTATTTGTATAAAAAATAAAAAGTGTACCTATTTTGATTTTTTTTGTCTTCCGGCTCCCTGGGACTTACTGCTGAGAACCCCCAGAGGGCCCCCAGCTGCCGGGGCTGCCCAGACATATGCCCGTTTAAAACGCACTAAAGTGTTGGAACAGACTTTTTAAATGGACCGTACGGCACTGAATATGATGGAGTGAGAACAGAGACTCAGAGAGAGAGAGTTGGAGGGAGAAACAGAGAAAGGGGGAGAGATAGAAGGAGAGGAAAGAGTCGCCGCCATGGAAAGAGCAAAGCAGAGCCGGACGGTGAGGCAGAGAGAGAGAGAGAGAGAGAGAGAGAGAGAGAGAGAGAGAGAGAGAGAGAGAGAGAGAGAGAGAGAGAGAGAGGGCTGGGGAGATCTATCTGGTGTTTTTACGACGGAGAACAATAAATGTGTACAGCCGTAAATTGTTTGGAGATGCAGCACTCCGAGAGCCGGCAATAATGGAGTACCCTGGTTCAAGAGAGATAAATCTAGGCACACACACATACACATAGATACACAAATATGCACACCAACAAACTGTGTACAAACATGTAGATACTGTATAACTGCATATAAAGAGATGGGAATTTAGGTATATTAGAAGAAAGTCACATATAATTACAAATGTGTATGCACTCTCTCTCTCTCACACACACACACACACACACACACATACACATACACATACACACACACACTCTCACACATAAGAAAGAAGAAAACACTTGGACTGACAGAAGAATCGTGACTACATCGAAATACAGAGAAAACCCGCGCCGTAGCAAATGAATCAGCCGGATGACATTTTCCATTGTCAGAAGACCCTGTAATGTAATACCTAATTTCAGCGCGGGCTAGTTAGTGGAGCGGAGCAGCCGTGCGTCCTGATGGAACACAGGCCTCCTCCAAATGCCATCACTCTGGAGTGAAAGGTCAGAAAGGGCCTGTTTAGCGGTTGATTTGGCTTTCCGTGTCACCGGCGTTGATTTGAAGTGATACGACCTCATCCAGAACTCAATCGGTCAATATTCAACAAGTGATTGAACTTCTTGCACATGAAACTTTGCAGATTATTGTTCATTTGTTTTAAACGTGTGTGTGTGTGTGCCTGCGTGTGTGTGTGTGTGTGTGTGTGTGTGTGTGTGTGTGTCTGCATGTGTGTGTCTGTGTCATTTGAATCCTTATCCCATGGCTGCTGTTTATCATTCTGTCTCATTACACTTTGTGCTAAGATTATCTGCAGAACAAGGGTCAGCCAAGGCCAAATCAACACTAACACATATGTACATACACACACACACACACACACACACACACACACACACACACACATTCACTATAAAAACATACACACACCTATTTTTCTAGACAAACACACACACACACACACATATGCATTGTACACATGCATAAACACACCTCTTTATCTACACACACACACACACACACACACACACACACACTGTACAACAACAAACCTTAATAGGTCTAATGGATTCATTGACCAAATATTTTCATTGCCCTGGTCTTTAACATATACAAATTAAAAGACCTGAAATATTGCCTGGGAAAAATGCCTAGAATAAAATCTTTGGAAGACAATTTGGAATGTGGGAGAAGGAAGAGAGGGATAGAAGAGAAGGGAGTAGATAGAGGAGGGGGAGAGAGTGAAGGAAGGTTGGCGGTGAAACAGGGAGGCGACAGAGAGAGAAAAAACACACAGGTTAGGAGTTCAATGAATATGCATGCACTGACACCCATGGGTGAGGAGGGTAGAGGAAGGGAGGGAGGGAGGGAGGGAGAGAGAGATAGGGAAGGAGGGTGGACGGAGAGGAATGTGAGCAAAAAAGAGCAATGTGTTGTGTTAGAGCGCCTCCAAGTGGCCAAACAGCAACAAATCTCTCTCTCTCTCTCGTTCTCTCTCTCTATCACTCCTCTGCATTCACCCATGCAGCCTTTTAATTACTATAAATTATCCATTAATACTTTTTTCACATTGTTTTATAGTAGGACGCCCATTTATTGTTAATGACCTGTTTCATTCCTACTTCCTTCCTGTTTTCAATTAATGTCTTCTGATTCCTGTTTGCCTTAATTGGATTTTATGCAATATTGTTTTATTGTCACAAAATAACTGTGTAAATAAATGTCACAACCAATCAGCAGGCTATAACACTCAAGTAGAGATTTGAGTACTCGTACTAGCACTATTACTATTATACTAGTACTACCACTACCACACTACTACCAGAGCTATTATAGAGAGAGCTGCTTTATTAGAATACTTATTAGAACATCTTTACTACTAATAATACTGCTGCTACCCTAATAACAATAATATATAGTAGAATATAATTGAATACAAAATAACATGAAATACTATAATATATTATGATATATGATCATATATATTATATATAGTAATAATAGATCATGAGAGGTCATGAGAAATACAGTGTCACATTTGTATAATGTATGTTGAAAGAGCACAGAGTTCAGGCAGCTAGGGGCCGTGGAGCAGGAGGGTCACGCGGCGCAGGTCACACGGGGGTGCATGGAGGGTGGGTGGAGTGTGGGTGGAGGGGGTAGTGGACCAGAGTATCCTGGGGTTAGAGCAGCATGTTCACTGGGAACTACAGCAGATCACAGCCCTGTGCCTTATGGAGCAAGGGCAAGGCCCCCCCTCCCACCTCGTCCCCGAAGGCCGAGGCTGTGAACAACAACTCTTCAAAGAAACTCCTCTCTCTCTCTCTCTCTCTCTCTCTCTCTCTCTCTCTCTCTCTCTCTCTCTCTCTCTCTCTCTCTCTCTCTCTCTCTCTCTCTCTCTCTCTCTCTCACTCTCTCTCTCTCTCTTTCTTTATACACAGAAGCCTGTGCACTGGACTGAGCAAGTAACAAGCAGCACACACACACACACACGCACACACTAAGCCTGATACCCACATGTGGTAAGCTAGCTAAGCTATGAGGAGGTTATGTGAGGGAACTGGCCAAGGTCAGAATGGCTGGATACCAGGAAATCACTTGCAGTGTTTAGCTTTTAACCACAAGTGAGTCAGTCAGGCACTCCTTGTTCAGTAGTTTGTTAGTGAAACTCTGAAATGCCTTAGATTGGAAAGTTTATTAATATGAAGCAGAATATCACTGACAAAGTGCTCTGCCAGTCAGGTTTAATGAGCAGTGGAACACAGGGAGATAAAATAATTCCCTAGAACCTATTCTCGTGTTCTCACCGATATATTTTTTCTTTCTCTTCCTTTTGAAGGCAAAAGATAGGTTTCATTCACCTAACCATATGTCTATCTATCTATCTATCTATCTATCTATCTATCTATCTATCTATCTATCTATCTATCTATCTATCTACCTATCTATCTATCTATCTATCTATCTATATCTATATATATATATATCTATCTATCTATATCTATATCTATCTATATATATATCGAGGAGGAAATAAGCCTTTTATTAATTAAAGAATTACAAGTGTCATTAGCACCGCCTCCCACTGTAGATGGGGTTTTGGGAAATAAAAGAAAATCTGGATTTATTAGACGTGACATCAATCATGATTTACCCTGATTAGCCGAGAGGTGCTCTATCACTTTCCTGATTTGTAGGTGGGATTTTAGAGACACGCTGAGAAATAAGAGTTGGACAAATATAGAAAGGGTGCAAGAGAAAGAGAAAGAGGAATTAACAAATAGATAGGCAGATGTTGATACAAAAAAATATATATTGATGGAAGAAAGGAGAGAAAGAAACAAAGAAAGAGAAAAACAAAGAAACAAAGAAAGAGAGAAACAAAGAAAAGAAAGAATCGAGGTAAGAATGAAAAGACAATAGAGTGTATTTCCAGGTATGAACACCAGGGGGTAGCTATGCAATCTTCTGTGACCAAAGACAAGTGTTGTTCATTACCACCCCTGTTACTAATGAACTTATCGGAAAATAACATGACATTCAAGCATTCTGTCTGCTCTGTGTTACAGACAGTATGTTGTGTTTTTGTTTGATGATGTTATGATAAAGGACGCAGATTGAGGCCTGTGACCTTCGCCCTGCCAGACGATTCCTGGTGAAACTCTACTCTAAAAGCCCTAAGAATCGTATTCCTGCTTTGAAAACGGAGAGTTTTGGATGGGTCAGGTTCACCAGAGTGCTGGGTAACTGAGTGCAAACTGCTAAAGGTTGTGAGGTCCAAAATGCAGGTGTTATTTCAGCAGTACGCTTCTCAAAATAACGTTGATTAATTCCTTTCAAATTAAAAGTATCGTTCATCTAAAGTGGACCGGCGTCCCCCCAGATGTTGTATTAATGCAGACCATCAAATATTTCCATCATTGTTTGATTCGTTTTCCCTCAAAATGGCTCTTTGGGATGTGAGTACAGTATAATAGATGGGGGTCAAGGGTGATTCTGAGGTAGCCCAGGTGTGAGGGGATTAGACACACCTGTTGATCGTTTCCACTTGGCTGACATGTTTGTCTCCTGAAGACAAACTGCTCCCCTTCATCAGGAGGTACTTCCTCCCGTTGACGGCTCAGCCACTCGCCGCACACGACCCCTAGCACCTTAATCAACACCTCTCTTCATCTTCTCTCTCCCTCTGTAACTTCCTCGTTCGTCCACTCCCTTCTCCTTTGTCTTCATTTGTTTTCTTTCATGCTGGCACCTTCCACTTTGTGTACACCCATGCTCTATCTCTTCTTCCCTCCCTCCTCTCCTCTCCTCCCCCTCCCTCTATCTATCTCTGTGTGATCCCCCCCCCCCCCCCCTCCCACCAGCAACCCTTTCATCCACCCTTTCGACACCCATTTTACCTCTCTCCTTTCTCTCTGGGGCTCGGCTCAGCCTCCCACCCTGAGGTGTGGCATAACCCCCGGATGACCTCAGGGGTGTCCAGTCCAGGTGCGGGTGTGAGAGTGTGAGTGAGTGCAACAGAGAGAGAGAGAGAGAGAGAGGAGAGAGAGAGAGAGAGAGAGAGAGAGAGAGAGAGAGAGAGAGAGAGAGAGAGAGAGAGAGAGAGAGAGTGTGAGAGAGAGCGTAAGTGAGAGAGAGAGAAAGGAGACAGACAGACGGACGGACAGATATACAGAAAGAAAGAAAGAAAAAACAGTGTGGAAACAGAGACAGATGGACATTAGAATAAAATGTGAAGAACAGAATGAGAAAAAGGAACCGCAGGGTGTGTGTGTGTGTGGGGGGTGGATGGGTGGGGTGGGGGGGTGAAGTGCTTTGGATTCAGTTTTCCAGATCCTTTTATCAACAAGGCTTTGGGGGCGACTCTAAGACAGGTCCTTTAGATGGATCTGATTGGACAACGTGGTCGTCTATCACACTGGGAGACACAGACTTCACAAGGTTAAGACCAGAGCCACAGAGGAGGAGGAGGAGGAGAGGAATGAGTAGAGGAGTAAGAAGTGTAGACAAGTGAGGGAAGAGGAAGGAGGAAGGGAGAGTATGAGGAGGAGAAGGGATAAAAGGAGAGATTAAGAGGGATTTGCTGTCATCCAAACAAGGTTTTCAGGGCACAAGAAGGGGTCGGGGGTCGGTGTCTGTGTGTGTGTGGCTGGGGGAGGGGGGTGGAGACGAGCCTGATGGGAGTGAACAGGAGGAGGTGGCGAGGAGGTGAGGAAGACAAGTAATAGGGAAGAGTAAAGGATGACAGCTACAAACAGAGACACAGACCAAGATAAGAGGCAGATGGAGGGGGGACAGAAAACTTTATGGAGAGGAGAAAATTCAATTATGTAGAGAGTCTTACACTGACACACATACAGGCGAACACACACAAACACACACACACACACACACACACACACACACACACACACACACACACACACACACACAACAGATGTAGCTCACAGCCTGCAGGCTGTCAATTTTCTGTGTGTGTGTGTGTGTATTTGTCTGTATGTCTGTGCGTGAGTGTTTGTTTATGTATGTGTGTGTGTGTGTGTGTGTGTGTGTATGTGTGTGTGTGTGTACACGTGTGTATGTGTGTGTGTATGTGTGTTTGAGTCTGTGTGTGTGTGTTTATTCTTCTCATCATGTCTCTTGCTTCCCTACAGCTAGCAAGCCGGCAGAAATGTGACCTGCTGTTTGGATGGTAGTCAGGTAGCTTTGGAAAGGGCTGTAAATGGATTTATCAGTGTGGGCTCTTAGTGTATGCGTGCCTGTCTTTTCTCTATTTTCCTCATCCACTTCTCTGCTATGTCAAATGTGTGTGTGTGTGTGTGTGTGTGTATTTTATCACACAATGCTACTTTTGATATTAAACCATAATAAAACTCAACTAAGTTAAAACCCAAACGCAAAGTAATTGAATGAATTCAGTGAGAGACAGTTGATATACCGACGTGAGCACATGTTCAAATTAACTCCCACTGGACAATAATAAATAAAAAATAAATAAATAAATAAAAGATATGTCCTAAGCCACTAATGTAACGGCCATAGTTCTGTCATCCTGGCTCTTAAAGGTCTGTTCAATGATCATTTAGTTTCACGATTTCAGATCCTTTTATCCTAAACCACATGCAGAAAAAACTGATACAGGCCAACTATGGCCGCTAAGGAGGCAGGCAGGGGTTAGGTATCTTGCTCCAGGATGTTCTCAGGCAAGACATTAGGGGGGGGGGGAATCAAACCCAGAACCCTTTAATAAGACCCCACACTAAATTCACACAAACACCAACGGGTGCCATGCCCAAAGATCCAGTTGACCCCCTCGTCCCTGTCCCATAGACGTGAGTTTATGGGACGGACTCTGGTAAGGTCGGACTCTGGCACTGTTCTGCTGCGTCACCCTACGGGGATCACATCCCCTTCCGTCGAAAACCACAGAAACACGGGGAAATTAAAAGGCGGTGTTTTGCTGAGGTCGGGGCAGCCCGGGCCGGTGCTGTCAGACGCGAGCTTTTGATGAGCGCGGTGGAAAGCAGTGGGCTCCGGGCCGCGGGTTTACGATGCCTGCAAGGCCTGCGTAAAACACAACACCAGGTCAACACCTTAATCGTCGGTTCAATATTATATCCCAGTCCCATTAACCCAGCGCGCGTGTGAGTGGGTGTGTGCGGGTGTGTGTATAAGTGTGTATGTGCGGATGTGTGTTTGTTTGCATGTGTGTGTGTGTGTGTGTGTGTGTGTGTTAGGATTCACTTGCTAGTGTTTGTTGATTCGTCCATTTCCATGGTCTGCTGAGCTAATCTAGAGCAGGGCGGTGCATGCTGGTGGCGGTGTAGCTTCGAATGGGGAAAAACATGAAAGGAAGATTTAAAGTGCAAACGAATGGGTGAAAGATGAAGAAAAGAAAAGAGAGAGTAAGAAGGAGAGAAGGAGCGGGAGGGAGAGAGACAGAGAACGAAAGGGAGAGCTACAAAAAAGATGATGGAGCAGGAGATGGAGAGGCATATTTTACAAGTGAACATCTTAATCGCATCTCTTTGTGGGACGTATTGATTAAGCCATTGGTTGACACTACACAATATTTAGCAGCTTTATTAATACTATTGATTACAGTGTGTCAGGACATGAGCACATGATTACTTACACACACATAAATACTTGCACACACACACACACACTCACGCACACGCACACACACACACACAAAAACACACACATACACACATAGGCAACATACACAAACAAGCACACACTGACAATAACATACACACACATACACACACATATGACAAACGGTCACGCGCTCACATACACAAACATACACAAACAAGCACACACTGACAATTACACACACAGATATGCAAACACACACGCATGACAAATGGTCAAGTGCTCACATACACATGCGTGCACTCACACACACACAAACACAAATTCACACACACACACATGCGTGGCAACCAAACATCAATGCAAACTGAAATCCTTCTGACCTTTCGTCTGTGTCTGCTGAGTGAACAACAACAACCAGAAAACACGATAATACAATGAAGCCTGTTGATCGTAACGATATCCAATGATGAATTCTGAGTTTAATGAAATGTATGTTCAACACTGAGTTTTATAGGATAACAAATGAGAGATAACAGGCGTTTCTTGTTATCTATCATCGTTCTTGTTTTAATTAACGTGATTGATATTATCACTGGCATTATTTGAAAATCGGACATGATTTAACTGCAGACATTTTCTCCGTTCTTATTTGTTTGTCACCTACTCACATTTGTACACAGGCACCTCCTCTACTTTAGTTTCTGTTTTTACCACCCAAATGAGAACTATATTCTTCTTCCTCAACACAGTCTTTCTGATGTTCTTCCTTTCGTTCTTTCGTTCTCTTTCTTCTTTTCTCTTCTTTCTTTTTCCATTTTCCTACATTTATATCCTGATTTCTTTCTTTCTTTCCCTTTCTTGATTTCTGTCTCTCTTTCCTTCTCTTCCTACCCTCCTGCCATCCGTCCTCCCCTCTTATCCTGGCATCTCTGTCTGTGTCGTTAAGCTAAATGTTGGGTCACAAGCTAAATGTTTGGTCACAGTGTGAAGGCCGCCCGCCGCTAACCTGCTTCAGTCTGGGACAGATAGCATCTCCATTGAACAAGACAAACACCCAGCACACAAAGCTCAGCCCCATTTCTCCTCCTCTATCCTCGCTTCTCATTGTGGTTTGTTTTTCAGTTGGGTCTTTTTCTCTGTCCCCTGTACCTCCGTTCCATCCCAGGGTCCGTGCCCTAATGCCATAAAGCTGTCACGACGGTCATGAGATGGCGGTTTGGGGGGGGGGGGTGCCTCCGTCTCCATGCTCGCTGGAAAACATAGGGTCAAAAAGTCGAGAAGAATTCGTCAACCGGGGGGGGTCCCAGCGAGGCTCTCTTATAGCACTAATAGGTCAAGCGCAATAAGAGCTAACAATGTGGCTAGCATCACGTCGACATTAGCTGTTCAATACTTTAGAAGGACTGGTTCTTGAAAAAATTGCTTTTTAAAATGAATTCCCCTAGCGTAAACAAAACAATAAAGAGTCATAGCGATTCAAATGTGTTGAATTTGTGTAATTTGTTTGACAGATTGATCGTTTCCATTTGTTTCGAAAGGACATAAACACGGCAGGGAGTAAGTCTCCCCAAAAAACAGACAGATTACCCCTGACGTCAGATTCCCTCCCTGTAGACAGGTGACCTCGACCACCCCCTTTCCCCTCTCTCATCTCCCTCTCATCTCTCTCCATCTTTTCTCTTTGTTCTTTCTGTCTCCAACCCCTCCGCTCTTGATCCAACGGTATTCACATCCCGATGTCCATGGCCCATATAGCTGTCATTCAGGGCCGAGACACATTAACTCCATGCTATGGTTCTGCCCTGCCTTGCTCCCTCTTTCACACACCTTAACTCTGTCAATAACAAGACAAAAGTACCTCAAAAACCGTCTCGTCCATTTCCTGTCCTTGAAAAG
>JACYXH010000069.1:1102500-1110000 GCA_026745465.1 Lota lota | reverse complement strand
TCCAAACAGTTCCTCACTCTACCTCATAGACCGAACACCAGGAATGAAGATGATTCGCTTCCATCTCCCTATGAAGAGCGGAGCTTCCCGAAATGCTTTTACTCATTTCTGAATTCAGGAAATTCTCAAACAACACCGTAACTCAACACACCTCTCACAGTACTAACGCTGCATAATCCTGCAGCAGCTCACATAAATAGTGTGTTTTCACAGCAAAACTGCTTCTTCCAGAATATTTGTTCACAACTTAAGCTAGGGTTGGTTCCTGTGTTGACTGACATCTTGAATAACTGCTGGTATATTGTTTAGGCGTGATGTGGATCTCCATCTCTCTACAAGTCTGTCCTCCATCTCTTCTTTTCCACTCTGTGTGTCTGTGCCTTTCCTTGTACATCTTCATAATTTATTGGTCATGAGACAAAGTGTTTGGCGTTTAAAATAGGCAAACCATGAGCCACACCACACTGTTTGAAGTGAAGCTCTTCCTGGCTCGACATCACTGTTGTCTTTCTGTCCATAGTTTCATCTCTTCCTCTTCCTCTTCCTCTTCCTCTCTCTCTAATTACCATCTTTGTGTTGTTTTCCTTCTCACAGCATGTATCTTCATTTTCTATTAATCTTCCATCTGTCCATCTCTCTCTCTCTCTCTCTCTCTCTCTCTCTCTCTCTCTCTCTCTCTCTCTCTCTCTCTCTCTCTCTCTCTCTCTCTCTCTCTCTCTCTCTCTCTCTCTCTCTCCAGCCTCTGTTGTTCAATCTTAAGCTCGCCCCGCCGTGGCACCAGTAATTTACTGTCGGCCAGCGTTATAAGGTTTAATTGCCGTGTCTGCCTGCCAATAGGTTAACATTATTGCTGCTGTAAATTTGAATGCAGTAAGTTTACATTAAATGACATTAACGGCCCGTGTACGCATCCGTCCTGTCGATAGCAGTAGACAGAGGTTTGAACTGCCCTAGTAAATCATAGCGTGGCCGCTAGCGCCGGCCAGAGAAAGTGAGACACACACAGGCTTGTGGAGCGCTTGGACACATACACATGCAAAGTGCACGTGTCGTGCACATACAGTACATTCAAAGGTAAGGGAGAAATGACAGAAACAAGAAGCAGGGACAGGTGGACACACTGAAACACACACACATGAACGCATACACAGACACACACACACACACACACACACACACAGACACTCACTCACACGCACTGACAAACAAATTCACATACACACAGGAACACACATGAAGGTATACACACACACACACACACACACACACACACACACACGCACACACGTATACCTCTAAATTGTCACCTGTGTAAGTTAATGGTGTCACCGTTATTGACCTGACTACCGATTCCTCACAAATTAAGACACACACACATACACACACACACAACAGAGGATGGGTGGAGAGACAGGTTTAGAGCAGGAGAGAAGAGACAGGGAGACATAAGGACGAGGAGGGAGAAAGAGGAGAGGAAGATATATGTGTAATATTGAAAGCTGCTTTGAGTTGGGTCTTTTGATTTCACTCACATACACACACACACACATCTAAACACAAATGCCCACACACACACACATGCACACACACTCACACACACACACAAACACACACACACACACACACACACATACGGACACACACACATACACACACACACAAACCTGAAGACACACTTACACACACACACCTAAAGACGCACATGCACACACACACAAACAGACAAACAGACACACACACAGATGACACACAGAGTTTTGTAATGTATTAGAAGTGACTAGCGACTCAAGCTTACACCAACACCCCCACCCCAACAACGGATCTCACAACAAGGGCCATCAGTATCTTTCACAGGCAGGTAATGGTGGTGCAGAAATCACGGCTCGACAGCGGGGCAATCTGCTGAGCGATCCAATCAAAACTCTAACCCCCACACTGAAAACCCAGTAACCCAAAGCAGTGTATCTAAAATGGCCTCACTCCTATCCCGTCTGAGCTTGAGTGACTGCTTATGCTGTCCTGGCAGACCCTCTTTCTCCCCCCGAATACCACCTGTATAGATCTACTTAATGTACGCGTGGGTGGGGGATCATGTATTTCTTCCTCGCACATTGCTCTCACCTTAGGGAGTGTATGAAAAGTGAATACGTCCCACCAAAGTTAAATTATAACAACATAAAAATTAAATAAAAAAACAATACAATGAAACAACAACAATAAAAACCTAACTGTGTCTTTGAATAACTGTCTGCTATAAGGTGGATAGTAACCATAACATGTGAAAAATTTTCAATTGTTATTGTATAATGTATGAAAATTAATTTTGCCAACCCATTCAGTGTTTTGAGAAAGTACATGTTGATTTATGAGTCCCTGTGCGACACCGGTTGCATACTCCAGAGATGCTGTTTTAGGCTCAGTTGGCCACAGATGCATCATTTAGAATCTATAATCTCTCTCCCACGTCCCTCCTTCTGACATACTAGGGACCGGGGAATTTGCCGGAAATTATTTTTATGCTCAGCCTTTGTATCCCTCCAGTTTGCCTGTCTGTGAGCTTGTTTGTCTGTCAGTCTGTCTGTCCGTCTGTCCGTCTGCCTGTTCCCATTTCTTTATTTGCCATTTAACTGCATTTAGATAATTCTAAACAAGCTAATGTAGAGTTGGCTAAATTAGCCAAATAGAGAATTAGGTAATTTAGCCAATTCTCTACATTTAGCTCTTTATAAGCCACTTTAGCTAATTCCTCTACATTACACTTCATTGTCTGAATTTCTCCCTCTCTCTTTCTCACACACACGTACACACACAGCCACGCACTCATGCAAGCAAACACATACGCACAGATTATACATTTGAGGACACTATGTCTGATGTATTGCTATCCCTGTACCTGGTGCATGAAAACATGGCAGGGTGTAACCTCTTAGTAACTCCCAACATCATTTTTATCTTAACCTTTAGTCTGTCTGTCATCATTTGAGGTTCTCTCCTGAGGGAAACTTTCCACAAGTCATCACTTTCTGAGATTTGCTTTTCTTGTCGGAGCAGTGGAATTTCACAAACATATACACACCAGGGGATCAACTCACACACACACACGCACCCACACACACGCAGGCACACTCTCACGCAGGCACACACTCATGCAGGCACACACACATACACACGCATGCAGACAAAGACCAAAAGACACACACACACACAGGCACACACATCGCACGTGTATTCATAAAAGGAAACACACAAACACGTATGGTGGAGTCTAAAGGAATGTCAAAATAGTCTGCATTCACATTCCTTTTGCTGTGTGTGTGTGTGTGTGTGTGTGTGTGTGTGTGTGTGTGTGTGTGTGTGTGTGTGTGTGTGTGTGAGCGTTAGCATGTGTGCTAGTGTGTGTGTGTGTGTGAGCGTTAGCATGTGTGCTAGTGTGTGTGTGTGTGTGTGTGTGTGTGTGTGTGTGTTAGTGTGTGTGTGTTGGCACCTACTGTGCCACTGCCATTGCACTGGGGAAGCAGCATATGTACAGACACCCCCTCCTCCTCATCGGGACCCCGGGGTCGAACAGGAGGTCAAAGTTCACATGTCATTGAGGTCGTTTCCTGGACAATAATTCACGGCAGGCTCTGACACTGGGGGCATGTTTCACGGCGATGAGAAATGTAAAAACACACACAAATGACTAGACACAGCAGGGGGACGACCATTCACACTGATCTGTCTCTCTCGCCAGATCACATATTTACTCCATATGAAACCACCCTTCTCGCTGCTCATGCTTACCTCACATCAGTCACTCTCTCTCTCTTTCTCTCCCTCTCTCGTACCCTCTTTCTCTGTCTCAGTCTCTCTGTCTCTCTCCCTCTCTTACCCTCTCTCTCTGTCTCGCTCTCTGTCTCTCGCCCTCTCCCTATGTCTCTCGCCCTCTCCCTATATCTCTCTCTCTGTCTCTCTATCTCTCTGTCTCTCTGTCTCTCTGTCTCTCTGTCTCTCTGTCTCTCTCTCTGTCTCTCTCTCCTCTAAGCCACTTTTTCACTCAGTCTCTCTCTCTCTCTATTTACTTTGTCATACTATTTGTCAAAGGGCTGTTGAACTTGTGGCATGGAGTGATGTTTCTACATGGATCATGTTTTCATACAGAGACGGAAGTTTAAAAACTATTTCATACAAACCCCATTTGTTTATCCAGATGTGCCTATGAGCAAGGCAGTGAGGGGCACAGTCAGTGTGAACAAATGAGAGAAAAAGGCGACATTGTGATGGGTAGTCGTGTCCACCATATTTACACACTGACTGCATTGTTGAGTGATATGACACACTCACAAACACACAGACACACATGTACACATCCAGATGGACACACACACACACACACACACTCACATAGAAGCATCCATATACAGGCACATACAAACACAAATGCCCATACTCACATACAGACACCCACACATGCACACACACACATACACACACACATGCACACACACACACACACACACTCACACACACACACATGCACACAGGCACACACACACACACAGTCACCTCTCCATAGCGTGTGAGTGAGCCATCTATTCATCCTGTTCTCCCCCACGGGGGGTCCTGCACCCCCCTCACCCCTCCCTTCCTCCTTCCTTCCCTCCCCATCACATAAACATACAGACACACACACACACACACACACACACATAAACAAAAGAACATGCATTAAAACAAACACACACACACTTGTGTGTGAATGTGTGTGTGTGTGTGTGTGTGTGTGTGTGTGTGTGTGTGCGTGTGTGTGTGTGTGTGTGTGTGTGTGTGTGTGTGCCAAATACAAGTTATGACCACCAGGGGGCTGGCCCATCTAACCACAGCCTTCCACTGTGGCCTACTGAGCATCACAACAAGGACTGTTTATGCACGGGCACAATGGTACTAATGTTAGGCCTCTGGTTTTAATATGTAACATTTATAAAGCATTATAATGTAAAACCTATACTATTCTTTACTAAAGTATAGTGCTTTAATTAGTGTTATTACAATGACATTTAATTAAAGACCTCATGTCCCTCTTGACCAACATAAAGCTTTTGACCGAAACCTTTTGACCATGTCGCGATGCTGAAAGATTGTCTGTGATTGTGCAGGAATCAGACTGAGTTTGTTTAGTCCGAACCCGGCATTAGGTGGGAGAGGAGAAATCAACCAGGCTCATTCACTTAATCTTAAACAAGACACACAGCGCTTCAGCTTCCTACCAGCCTCTCATCAAGCAATATCACTCGAGACGGCTGTTCTATTGAATATCAGCACGCCTGTGATTCAGTCGTAGGTGCGAGGCCGCAGGCCGACTGCAGAAGATAATCACAGCCGTGCTGATATTCAGTACAACAGCATGATCTCGAGTGTGATATTGCTTTTATACAACAGTTCTACAAGCGCCATTTATTAGTTAACAGTAATAAGCGATTACAGATTATGATTTGGGTGTTTATTTAATGATTTATTTGGCTCCACCAGCACAAATAGTTCAACTGGACTGGGACTGGGCTATTGCCAAGCAACATAAACATATTCCTGCACACTAGCTTGCTACTTTGTGTGAGTCTGCACAAAGTAGCAAGCTGGTGTGCAGGAAAACGTTGCAGCAGGCCAGCTACTTTCTATCATGGAAATTAATCCATTTATTGTGCAACCAGTGAAATAAGAGTCTGTTGACAGTTGCTTTGGTGGCATGTGTGATTCTGATGAGTTTGCAGCTCACAATCAATGTATTAAACGTTTTTTAGAAAAACCTGCAAAGAGGAGTGATACATGTATAGTTAAAAGTCCCAGTACTGTTATACTATATTTCAGCACTCATGGAATGCCTCTTGTCCAATCAAATTGAACCTTAATGTTGTATAAAGACCTATATCACAGAGGTAGAATAGTAGCTGTGAAGGCGTGAACGCAGGTGTGTCTCCTTAAGTTAATTATGGGACTGTAGTCATGCCAGTGGCCCTTCTTAACATCATGGGATACACCTGTGTCCATCCTTACTATTATACCTCTGTGATCAAGGTCTCCAAAGACTCAACCTGCTACTGCACTAACCATGTATGGTCTCGTGGCAACCCCGGGTTTGAGTCTGACCTGCACTTTCAACCATTCCATCTCTCTTTCATCCACTTTCCTGTCTTTCTTCACTGTCCTGTTCATGAATGTACAAACCGCCCATAAAATAAAGGTATTAAAAAAGGACAATCCAAACTGCTAGGCAATCAACCAACCAATTGACTCTCTCAGACGATGCTGGGTTTTAGCTCTGCTGATTACTTGATTGGCTGCTTGTGATAGGTTGCCAATTGGCTGCAGCCCTTGAGCTGGTAGTCTATCTATCTCTCTCTCTCTCTCTCTCTCTCTTTCTTCTAAACTCTGGGTTTGGAGATTGCACCCCTCACGGCTTGGCTCATGTTTTGATACAGTTTGTGTGTGTGTGTGTGCATGTGTGTGTCCATATTTTCTTTTAAGAGCCATGTGTATCCATGTATCCATTATATCAACGTCTATTAAATCAAAATTAACATTAAAGCATCCCTAAAATATGCATGCCTATGTGTGTGTGTGTGGTCAGTGTGTGTGTGTGTGTGTGGTCGGTGTGTGTGTGTGTGTGTGTGTGTGTGTGTGTGTGTGTGTGTGTGTGTGTGTGTGTGTTTAATAGGTTGGCTCTGTGAGGTGTTTCTGGCTCTGTGTCCCGGTATTAACGGGAGTAATTGAGTTGCTCAGCAGACCATGACCCAATCTCAGCTCTCTATGTGTCGCTTTGAATAGAGGGGGAGGGGGGAGGGGCATTAATAAGGCGAGAGTGAGGGCAAGAGAGCGAGAGAGAGAGAGAGGAGTTATGCATAACATGGAGAAAAGGGGGGATGAGCAGTGGGAGAGAGAAAAGCAGGAATGGAGGGAGCACGTGAGAGGGGTTGAGAAAGAACAGGAGAAGCAGGGAGCCTCTCCATTGATGGTATTTATAGTGCAGAGCGTCTTCTTTTGTCTCCCCATCTTCCATAAGGAGTAATGCACAGGGTGAGGGTGCTGGTAGGTGCTCGGCTGTGTGGTGGTGGCACTGGTATCTTCTTCGCTTCTTCATCTTCAGGGCCATCATCATTGTCATCTACTTTATCTTCATCATCTTCAACTGAATCTTTTTCTAGGAGTAGAGACATACAAAAGCACAGGAAAGAGGAGAGAATGTACATTTCTGTATTGGAGTAAAACCCATGTGCATGAATTTTTGTAAATCTATTCTGACATGCTACATAGAAAAACACCATCATCCCTCCATCCCTCCATCCATCCTTTCCTCCATCCCTCCCTCCCTCCATCCATCCATCCATCCATCCATCCATCCCTCCATCCATCCATCCACACAAGTCAGATTCAACACTTAAATTGTGTTTATTTCCTTCAATCTACCACCCTCTGTGTTGGGGTAATACACTACTTCTCTCTACACTACACTATATTATACTTTCT